>CATKHJ010017208.1:0-12452 GCA_949750685.1 Vernicia montana | reverse complement strand
ATAATTGATTTCCTTGTTTATTGATACATGGAACCCAAATTGATAAATTTATTGATATTGATTGATACCATGAATATTGATTCATTGATATTGTTTATTGATCCATTGATACCATATTTATTGATTTATTGACACCATGATCATTGTATACCCATTTGATTATTGAACCCAAAAGCAGAGTTCCCTAATACTGATGTGGGGTAAAACATCAGGCATTGTGCAAGTGTATACTTCGGTGGATAGAGGAAAGTATCCATGTCCAAGCTAGGGAGGGCTTGTTGCCCTAGCCGTGAGATCTGATCAATCTTACGTAGAGATGAGGGTATGCTCCAAAAGGATGAGCCTCTACCTCGATATTGATATGATTGGAAAGTACTATGCCTCAGTTCTCGGTAATGCCTTCGAGCATAATACCATATGAGAAGAACGTAAAGTCATAGTTACTTGATATTGTACCGTATTGATTGATTCTGCTATACATGATATGTTATTGATACTGTCACCGATCGATTGATATTATTGAAATGATTGGATATTGAAATTGAACCGAACATTGATTGATACCGAACTTATTGTTTATTGCTATCATTGAACCGATTATTATTGTTATTGATGGATACAGATTGTTAACCGTTATTGTAAACCGACCTTGAATCACCAAGCTTCACAGGTTATAGTAGTATAATCTTTACTCACTGCCTTATCTTATTATCGATTCTATATTTTTTCAGGTGAGCTTTGATTTATCGGTTAAGTTTCCGAGGCGTTCTTCTTCTCCACTCCTCGGAAACTCAAGAGATTAATGTAATAGCTCATTTTATATTAAGTCTTTTTGTATAGATGATTATTCAATTATAGATGCTTCATGGTAGTATATTGAATGGTATATGTAAAGAATAGTCTTATGGGCCTTATAACATTAAACAATTGTAAGATGACAAATTCATTTGAGCTATGAATGATATTGATGGGAATGGATTGATATAGTTGGTTGGTTCCGATCTTGGGAGATTGTATGTTATGGATATAGATAATTGATTGATCGATAAGGTTCCTATGGGTTTTCGGTGGCCTTAAGCCTACCCATGCCCTAGGATCGTCGCGGCTCGAAAGTCGGGTCGTGACAAGTCATATTTAAAATTTTAATTATTTTAAACAGTGAAAAACGTTTTAAATCAAGTATTTAACATAATTTAAAAATATATGTTAATTTTAATTCTATATTTTGTTAAATATGTATTTGAGTTGATAAAATTAAATTTTTAATTTTAATTCTATATTTTGTTTAATATTTATTTGAGATAATAAAATTAATTTTTATTTTTTATCATTATTTTGATATTATTTTAATTTTTTTATTTTAAATATTTATTTATTTTTATTAAATTTATTTAGTTAATATTTACTTTATATTTTATAAATATTTTATTATTTCATATTTTATATTTAATATTAATATTTTAAATATCATAAATAATTATATGTTTGACCAAAATAAAATATTTGACTTGATTCACATGGGAATGAAAATTTGATTCCTTGGGGGAGGTGAGGGGAATGAGTGATTCCCCCAAATGGGGGAATCGCATTCCGATTCCTGAACATTTTTTCGTAAAATAAACACTAGGAATCGGAATCATCCATTCTGATTTCGATTCTTGGCCTTATTTTTAGGGAAACAAACGGTCTCTAAGTGTGTTTAGCAGAAATTTTAAGTCAAATATTTTAAATTACCATTTTAAGTGGTTTTAAATTTAATTGAAAAATTTAAGTTGAGATTATTTTATATTATCAAACTATCTTAAAACTAATAAGTGTTGAAAATATTAAATTAAGTAATAAGTTGGGCTATCAAACACCCTCTAAATTTTACCTATACTAAGTGCATATACCAATTCAATGAGATAATATAAGAACACATAAAGTAAAAAAAAGTATCAATATTTTTACATTGAAAAAAAAATAGATAAAAGAGTTATATTGATTAAAATATCTTATTATTCATTAATTTGGTATATAAGATAAATGAATACGCTTGATAGGTTATATTTTTTCATTCTAAATAGTAGCCAATAACAAAATAAAAAAAGAAAAGTAAAAGGGAAGAGGAAGAAAGAAAAAAAAGTAAGGAAAGTAAAGTTTTTTTTTTTTTTTTTTTTTGACAGAAAGTAAGGAAAGTAAAGTTGAGTACATAGAGATGTGAAAACGTGATCTATATGTAAAGTTGACCAACTATATCTGGTGTGCTCGTGAAACATTGACTATTAGGTTCACCTTCCCTTCTCACTTAATATTTTTCCTTTTCCATTTATTTCCCTCTCCATTCTCTTCTCTCTTTACCATCCAACAGTTTCCCTCTGTATCTTTCTCTCTCTCTCAGCCATGTAAGTACGTCTCTCTTTTCTTGAAAAACCTTAAACTGATTTCTATTCCTTTTTCTTTTATTTTTATATTATGATATAAAAGTAATTCATTTTCAAAAATAGTTCTTGAAAAATTCATCTTTCTTCTTATATTTTATATATCATATAAACATATATAATTATTTATGTGTTCTTGAAAAATCTTTAACTTATTTTTGGTATATATTCAAATCCCATGCAGATTTTGCAGATAATCAATTAATAAGTATATAAAATCAGCCAAAATCAACCATGCAAAGTCCTTCAGAGAATAATAAAAGAGTAGGAGTTCATACTCACGTGGCACAATGGCCTATTTATGCATTAGCATGGTCTGTTCGCCATGATAAAAGAAACCGTCTTGCCATTGGAAGCTTTCTTGAAGATTATAGCAACAAAGTCGAGCTCGTAGAATTCAATCACGAAAATTACGATTTCACCACCGACAGTCGATTAATCTTCGACCATCCTTATGCACCCACTAAAGTTATGTTCTTGCCTTCTGAGGATAGTTCAAATCTCGACACTCTTGCTACTTCTGGAGATTACTTGCGATTATGGCAAATTTATGATGACAGAATCGAGTTAAAATCTCTTTTTAATGGAAATAAAAGTAGTGAATTTAATTCAGCTATAACTTCTTTCGATTGGGCAGATTTTGATGTTCGTCGAGTAGCGACTTCTAGTGTAGACACTACTTGCATAATTTGGGATATTGAGAAGGAAATTGTAGATTCTCAATTAGTTGCTCATGATAAAGAAGTTTATGACATTTCTTGGGGATGTTACAATGTTTTTGCCTCGGTTTCAGGGGACGGTTCGGTTAGAGTTTTTGATTTAAGAGATAAAGAAAGATCAACAATAATTTATGAGAATCCTATTCAAGAATGTCCTTTGTTAAGGCTCGAGTGGAATAAATTTGATCCAAGATTTTTAGCCACAGTTGGTATGGATAGTAATAAAGTAGTAATTTTAGATATTCGCTTTCCAACAATTCCTTTAATGGAATTATGTAAGCATAAGGCAAGTGTTAATGCTATTTCTTGGGCTCCGGTCACCGGACGACAAATTTGCTCCGTTGGGGATGATTCTAGGGCTTTGATATGGGAAGTGGTGGATTCAGGTTACCGATCGGAAAATGGTGTAGCCGGTGGTAGTGGCGGAGGCTGCGGCGGTGATATAGAACCTGATATGTGGTATGGGTCAATGGCTGAAATTAATAATACATGTTGGTCTCCTGTTCAATTGGATTCAATTGCTGTAACTTGTTTGAATAAATTACAACTATTGAAGGTTTAGAAGTTAAATTCTATGGCATAAAAAGTAGTTAAATTCTATGGCATATAATTTTATTTGACTGGTAAGTATAAGTTAATTTCATGTACTAATTAATATACTGTACGACCAGACTTGACATCGTTTTATGTCGTTGACTTTTATGTAATGGGTATAACAATAAATTAACTGTTGGTTCGAATCTACATTGTTAGCCCACATACAATTGTTTTTTTTTTTTTTATTTTAAATTTTAACTAGGGTGATGAATACACTTGAAGTCTAATTCAAATGGTAAGAATATTGTGTTTGGGAGTGAGAGGTTCTTGAACTTAAGTTCCCTCCTCCGTACTATGTGAGATTTCACCTTTATGGCGAGTGTAAAAAGATGACTACTCTCTGTTGTATAACCCATGGTTCATTAGACCTCCCTAGTATAAAAAAAAACTATGAGTGATGAGTACTTTATCAAATGAGTGTGTTGTAATGGGCTTGATTTCCTTGGGTGTGCTACTTAGGCTTGCAAGACAAGTAATATCAAAGGGTCAAGCATTGTGCTAGATAAAGACATTTCGATTCTTAAGTCAGTAATGATGATTTAGAGTTTTTAGGAATAAGATGATCTTTCCTTGAACTAGAGAGTATTTTTAGTAAAGAGAATAAGATGAGAAAGTGTAAAGAGCAAGTTATCTGAAAATAGAATTCTCTCTCCCTTTATATATGATTTAGGTTTTTTTAGGAATAAGATGATGCTTCGGTTGGGTTTTGATGAGAAGTGGGTTAATTTGGTCATGCTTTGCTTCTCCATAGTGCAGTATACAGTGACTCAGAATGGTGAATCAATTGGTCCTATTATCCCTAAGCGAGATCTTAGACAATGAGACACATTGTCTCCATATCTTTTCATCATTTGTGCTAAAGGTTTGTCCACATTGCTAAGTGAGTATGATGCAAAGGGTTTAATTCATGGCTGCAAAATTTCTCAAAATGCTCCAGTTGTTTCTCACTTGTTTTTTTTGCAGGCGATAGCCTTCTTTTTTTCCGAGCAAATGCAAAGGAGGCTCAGCACATTAAAGACTATTTAATGGCCTATGAAGCTGCATCGGGACAAATGATAAACTTTCAAAAATCAAACATCTTATTTAGCCCAAATATTACAGCAAATATGAAGACAGTGGTTTGCTCTTTGTTGAATGTAGTGCAAACAGATGATCATGGTAAGTACCTAGGCTTACCATCCTTAATTGGTAGGCATAAAAAATATGTTTTTGCTTATATTGAGCATAAGATTAAGCAACGATTGGGAGGGTGGAAGAAAAAATTCCTTTCAATAGTAGGAAAGGAAATCCTTTTGAAGAGTGTTGCTCAATCCATGCCTACATATGCCATAAGTGTATTTCTTTTACCAGTAGGTTTGTGTGAAGATTTGGAAAGACTGATGAATGCTTATTGGTGGGGAAATGGGGTGAGTTGTAGTAGTGGGGTGCGTTGGATGAGCTGGAAACGATTGAGCATCCACAAAAGCAAAGGGGGCCTTGGATTCAAAAGACTTCATGAGTTCAACTTAGCTCTTTTGAGTAAACAAGGATGGAGGATACTAAATCATCCTAATTCTTTAGTAGCAAGGTTATACAAGGCAAAATACTTTCCAAATGGTTCCTTTCTCATAGCTACATTAGGTGCCAACCCAAGCTTTGTGTGGCGAAGCATCTTAGCTGGACAACCACTGATCAAAGATGGTATTATGCAAAGAGTTGGATCGGGCAGGGACATTAAGATATGGGGCTCTCCATGGTTACCAGATTCAACGAATCCCTATGTCGAATCAGATATTGCTACTGGGCTTAGTGATGCTACTGTGTCTTCCATTATGATGGCAAATGGTAGGGATTGGGATGAAGGCCTTATCAGGGACATTTTTAATCAAAGAGATGCAGAGTTGATTCTCAAGCTACCTATAGCTCATGAAAACCAAAAAGATAAATGGATATGGAAGCATGAGAAGAAAGGCATCTACACTGTAAAAGGGGGGGGGGGGGGGGGGGGGTACATAATTCTCATAGATAATATGGCCATCTCTCCTCAACAACAAAATTTCTCAGCATGGAAGAAGTTATGGTCTCTGAATATTTCGCCAAAGGTATGTAATTTTCTTTGGCGTTGTTATTGCGATTGCCTTCCAACTATGACAAATTTGAAAAAGAGAGGCATGGATATGCAAGATGTTTGTTGTTTTTGCAATGGAAATACAGAGGATGCACTCCACATTTTTGTGTTATGCCCATTTGCCAAGCAAGTTTGGAGAGGTTCTACTTGTGGTGTATTCAATTCTGATTCCACGTGTTTTGCCTCCTAGTGGAATCATGTTCTACACTCTCAACATATGGATACTATCACATCAGCAACTTTGATTCTATGGGCTTTATGGCAAGCTAGGAACGATGTGGTATGGAATGGAACAAGGAAGATGTTCTTCTATATGCTACCTCCCTTTTAGTTCAATGGAATCATGGCCACTACAAAAGGGGTAGAGAAAACAATGAAAATGCAGGAACGAGAGATTCAAAATGGACTAAACCACCATCTAGCTATTTAAAATGTAATATGGATGCAGCATTATTTCCAACCCATAATAGAGTGGGATATGGTTGCATTCTTCGTAATGAGCATGGTCAATTTGTTGCAGCAAAAAATGGATTCTTGTGGTGCCCTATGGATCTTAGTTTAGCAGAAGCCTTAAACTGCAGGGAGGTTTTGAGTTGGCTCAAAAATTTGCAAGTCAGTAAAGTGGTGCTGGAAACGGATTGTTTAGTACTTCAACAGGCTGTTGCAAAACCAATTCCAGACTTGTCTCTCTTTGGTTTGGTGGTCCATGACTGCATTAACTATTTAAAAGATATAGATAATAGCAAACTTTGTTTTATCATAAGGTCAGCTAACCAAACAACTCATATGTTAGCTAGAGTTATGGGTTTTCAGTCTGATCATGAGGAGTGAGGTATTGTCCCTCCTCATTTTATTTTTGATGTTCTTTCTTCTGATTTAATGCAATAGTTCTCATTTTCCTTTCAAAAAAAAAAAAAATCTAAATTTGATTAACTTAATTATAAAATTGGAAGTTTAAATTTGAATTTGAATATAATAAATGATAAACACATGATATAAGAGGGTCAAATTTATTTTAAATTTAACCGCCCATGTATTTATCATTCCCGTATAAATATGATGAGATTTTTATATAGTAAAATTAATTTTCAAGTGAAATAAATTAATTTATATAGAACGAATCTAAATAAGAGTTACTTTTTTTTTTTAATGTGCAAATATACCTCTTATGTTTGATTAAAAGTGCAGATCAACACTTAATGTTTTTCGAGGTACGAATATGCTCTTAACGTTATAAAAATGGGTCAACGTGCTCCTTCTCTCTGTTACCTGCATTCTCTCTCTCTCTCTCCACACTTTTCCTTGTTTTTCTTTTTTTTTTTTCTTTTTTTTTTTGTCCTTCATTTATCTTTATTTTTTTTTAACTTGTATTTTACATTTACTTACAAAATATTTGTGTGTGTATATACATATAATTGGATTTTTTCCATTTATTTTTTATTCATAAGTTTATATAATAATAGTTGTAATTATTAATAAAATTTAATTATATTATTAGAATATATGATAAAAATTTTAAAATAATTAATTGTAATATTGAATAAGTATATTATATTTAAAAAAAAACATAATAACGTGAAATTAAATTAATGAGATAACTAGTTTTATTTTTATAAAAAATTATTTGAAAAATGATAAAAAGATTTATAAACAACTTTTGATAAAAACAAGTTATGTTATTAATTTATTTTCACGTCATTATATTTTTTAGAAAAATTTTACAATGTACTTATTTAATATCATAATTAATTATTTATAAATTTTTATCCTATATTCTAATAATATTATTAAATTTTATTAATAATTACAACTATCATTATATAAACTTATAAATACAAAATAAATGGAAAAAGTCAAATTATATGTATATACACACACAAATATTTTATAGGTAAATGTAAAATACAAGTGAAAAAAAATAAAAATAAAAAAAAGACAAAAAAGAGAAAATAAAAAAAGTGTGGAGAGAGATATATAATGGAGATAATAGAGAGAATGGGCACATTAGCCCATTTTTATAACGTTAAGGGCATATCCGTATTTTGAAAAATATTAAGTGTTGATTTACATTTTTAGCTAAATATTATAAGTATATTTACGCATTGTCCTTTTTTTTTTTTTTTTAAACTTAAATGAATGTAGTTATTGATATATAATCCCCTTATTCTATGATAAATTAGGCAATCAATAGCTATATTATAATCCAAGTCAAGACGTTAAGAAAAGTGGGAAAAGTTTTAGTTTTTTTTTTTTCACACCCAACTAATTTTATATTGATATATTTATATTTTATCTCATAATATAAAGACAAAAAGATGTTTTTAATATCATTTTTTACTTTTACATATTATTTTTACATACATAGATGGAGAGAGCATACTCCTAATGTAGCTAAAGAAAAAAGTATTGTCTTCTAGTTTTTAGAATAAGTGAAGTTTATAATTTTTTTTTTTAAATTTATTTATTACAAGGAAGATTGACTGATGTTGATGTTTCGCTGAAATAAAAAGTGTGTTTTTTTAAGGAAACATCCATCGTATTCTCCCAAAACTTATTTGCTTTTATTTATAATAAAATCTCTAAATCTTTAACTGTTCCGCATTAAGGGATACGTATATTAATACTCAAAATTAAAATTTTTAATATTTAAGCATTTTAAATTATTTATTAATATTTATTTTAAAATTATTAATTAAATTAAAAATCACTTAAAATAGTAAATAACAAATTTTAATTTAAAATTTATACATAATATAATAAGGGATTATATTTTTAAATATTTTTATAATTTAAAATTTATATCACTTATTTTATTCATCACTTAAAATTCAATACATAAATTTTTAAAACTTAATTTTCAATTTTACAAAATATCACTTAACATTCAATATATTTTTTTTATCCACATAGTAGTTTTATGGAGGATAAAAGTAAAATTTAAAAGAATTTCGTTAGTAGTTACTTACAAATTATTACTGCAAAATTGCATTACTTAATAAATAAAATTTAAAAAGTATATAGATATTTTTTTTTTGAAAAAAAGTATATAGATTTAAATTAGTATTTTCTCTCATGTAGTTTTAATATAATATATATATATATATATATATATATATATATATATATATATATATATATATATATATATATATACAGGAGCATAGGCAAGTTGAGTGCAAGGGGGCAATTACCCCCCTTATGTTTTGATAAAATATGATTTTAGTATTAATAAAAAAATTTAAATTTAAATTTATCCCTCTTAAATTTTGGTAAAATACATTTATAATACAAATAAAAATTTTAAAATTCAAACTTGCCCACCTTAAGAATTTATATATAACTCCTTATGGACCTTGTGAAGAACTCAACATTTGTAATGGGCCAATCATAAAAGAATAAAATGCTTTGTAGTTGACCACCTATTTTTGATTTTTAATGTTTTAATAAATAAAAAAGAAAAAAGTTAAGTTTTAATAAATCAAAAACATATATTAGAGAGATAAAATATAAATTAATAATATTACTAGTTCATCAAAAATTTATTTTCCTTTTGACAGTGACGCCTTGCTTTATTCTTTCTCTTTGACCTTTTCGATTTGGACAATCTACATCTGGTAAGCTTTTTTTATTTATTTATTTATTATTTGTTTTTTAATATTGTTGTTGTTGTTGATTGTTATGATAATGAAAGCATTTTGTATCGATACCAAAGTATGAATACTCGGAAAGAGCAATTGTAATTTTTTTTTAATATGTAAAAGATATTGATGGATTGCTAGTTGCTATTATAAATTATTTTTAGTATATAGCCAGCTCGTTTAAATTGTTTACACTATTTATTATGTAAAGTTATATATTTAATTTTTTTTTAAATAATGTTATTTGTTATTTTGTCCCCTTAATTTTAAGTTTTGGTTTTGTCCCAATATACATGTATCCTTCTGTTTCATTTTGATAGACCGCTTTTTTAGTACACAATAATTAAAAAAGTTAATTTTTTTAGTTAATACTATTAATTTTCACCACTACTTCTTTCTAAAATACTATTGTTAAAATTTTTTTTAGGGGTCAATCAAAATCCACTGCACATTTTGTTAATGTAATTTGCAATAATCAAGGCATTCACATTAAAGAATAGTAAGAGGATGAAGATAAATTTTTAGTTATTAAGATTCTAATTTAAATATCTCACATTGGAATTAAAGAAATTTACTCCATAGTCAAAAGTCAAATAGTGAAAATTTATTTTTGGGCGATGATATTCATATTAATTAATAAGGGCATTTTGATAATTTTCTATTAAACTAACAATCAAAAAGGAAGTGATATAAGGTGGGTGTATTGGATAAGGAGAATTAAAGATTTTGATAAATTTAAAAAGTCATCAGATATTCAATAATAACTTTTAAAAATTTTACAAAAGTTAAGGTTATTCAATAATGATTTTTAAATACTTTAAAAATATATATAGAAATTATGGAGTATTCAATTATAATTTTTATAAAATATATAAAAGTAAATAAGTATTCAAAAAGTCATTGACTTTTATAAATAATAGGTTTTTGTATATTTTCACTAACTTTTTATTTAAAAGTATAAATAAAAAATCTCAATAATTTTTTTCATTTCCCTCAAAATTTCAGTGAACTTTTTTTTACCTCATTCTCCGTCTTTCTCTCAAACTCTAGCCTCTACAAACTCACCGGTACCAAAACTATAAGAGCATCTCTAACAAGTTCTTAAATCTCTTTCTTTCTCTATTTTATAGAGCATACTCAATAATTGTATTTCCAAAATGATCTTGCTAAATGGCCAGAATCAAAATGGCTAGAACTGCATTAATTACTTTCAAATGACTAAACTATCATTTTTAATTATAAAATGAGCAATACTAGTAACATTCTCCTTTAACACTCTCCCGTCTAACACATTTACTTATTTCAATAAAAACCTATTTTTTTTTATGTAAAATTAAATATGATTATATTTTATTTTCTCTCTCTTCATAATGATTAAAATATTAAAATCTACATTATTCTCTCTCATCTCTCATTTTATATCTCATTTTTGGTTCATGTATACTATGTTTTTTCCCTTTTCTTCTTCCTTCTTTATTTTTTTCATTTTTTAATTATTTTTTTCCAAGTGTTGGTAATTGAAGTTTTTATTTTTTTTCATCTTATATTATGACTGGTCTCTCAATTAATCTCCAAAAATACTTAACTAGCTAATTTTTTTTTTGTACTAATAACTAACTTATTTTAAAATGCCAATGCTAAGAAAAGTTGTAGGCTTTTCTTCTATTTTTAGTAATATTAATAAAATTTGTCTGATTTATTAAAAAAAAAAAAAGTAGACAAGTAACTTGACAAAAAAAAAAAAAAAAAAAAACATTGGTTGGCTTAATCAGGTGGTGTATTTTCTAATTTGATAATAGATTTATGTGCAATATATATTTGCTACTCACAAATTTGAAAATTTTATTTTAGAAGAGAAATAATATAAATGAATAAAAATGATAGTTAGTGAAAATAATATATATGTACAACCGATGTACGTACATATAGAATTAGCAATTGTTTGGTTTTGTATATTTTTGTATATTTTTTATTATTTAAATATTAAATAATAACAATATAACAAAATAAGAAATTAATTTTAATTTAAAAAATAAATAATTAAATAATTAAATTAGGAAATTATTTCAATTTTATCTGATGCGCAATAATAAATAAAATTAAAGAAATTAAGTGATTTTATATCTTTTTTTTTTAATGGACATCAAAACTAATATAAGTAGCATGATTGACAACTCCATAAATAGAAATATCGAATCAAATGATATACAGAATTAAAATGACTCAAATCTATTTTTTTGTTAGATTTATTAAAATTGAAATTGTTAATATTTAGTGGGGATGAAAAAAATGATTTTCAATTTTTGAATGTTACATAGGAGTGGTATCATAGTTAGTTTTTTCTTTTACTCTCTCTCTAATTCATTGTATATTACTATGATTTGTGGAAGCAAAAAAAAATTGGGTAAAAAGATAATTTAATCAATTTATAAGTTAAAATGATTAATTGTTCTCGCTTATAAAAACATTGATATGAAAATATCAGAAAATGTTAATAATAATAATAATAAACTCTATTTTTTTGTAATACCCCGAATATTTATGTATGGACTTCTCATTAAGTATATAAATGAATTTCAAGTGTATGGATGATTTTGGATTGAATTTCATGTGAAATGGAAGTTAATTGTAAAGTGGAGTTGCGGGGCCTGAGTCGCGCCCGCGACAAGGAGGTTGCGACCGCAACATGTGTTTCGCGTCCAGTATTGCGACCGCAACTCAGCCCGCGAACTCCTCTGCCTGATTTGGACATCAGATTGAACAGTCACGTGAACAGTAGAGCGTAGCGACCGCAATGGATGAATTGCGACCGCGATTTACCTGTAGCGACCGCTACTGGCAGCGAGGACAGAACCTGGAAATCGGCTTTTAAAAGGAAATTAAGAGCCCAAATTCATTTTCCACGAGATTTCAGAGCTTCTAAACCTATTTTCTCTCAAAAATCATCCACCCACTCACATTTAATGCCAAG
>CATKHJ010017132.1:0-14089 GCA_949750685.1 Vernicia montana | reverse complement strand
GTGCCGAATCCTTCTTGGAATCGGATTATTCCTTTTCAGTATTGTATATGGAGATGAATTGTAGTTTCATGATCAGATATGGATTACTTAGGCGAACCTATAATTCGCCTAGGGCGATCAGTTTATATTTAGGATGCATCAGTTAACAATTAAAAATTTCAATTTTCAACGTTTTAATTAAAATTTTAAATTATTGAATTATTGATTATTGAATTTTGAAACGCTACTCCAACTATAAAATTTAGCAAACACCATTAACTAACAAATAAGAATTTAAATACAAATGCAGATTTTCAACCTCTTATCCAAAAGTGATCTTTATTCTAGTGATAGTATATATCCAACCTAAACAAAAGATCGAAATTCATATCTCCTTCTCCAATCTTATAAAGAAAAAAAAAAAAACTTTTCTTACTAAACTAAATTATCAATTATGATTTCCCTAAAAAAAATTTATCAATTATGATAGATGATGGCTTATTAAATTAATGGAACATCATTTAACAACCAATTTACAAGTTTTAACTAAAGTTTTGCTTTAGTCAATGAATTAATTTAAAATCTAAAGATAGTAATTAGAAAATTGGTCTAGTCTAATTACTGAAATCAACCCATTAGACATGATGGAATATATGTCAATAGCAATATCACAGGAGACTTTGAATTTTTTTTTAAAACATATATGCTTTTTGAGTATTGACTATTGATATTAACATGGATATAATAACAACAATCTATAACTTATGTTTTTAAAACATCTAATATTTTTTTTCAACGTAAATTAAATATTTTTTAAGTAAAAGACTGGAAATCAGAAAAAGAAGATGCATTCGAGCATCCCAACTAGTTTGACACATTATGAACATTCTCATTACGCAACTGAATTCCAAAATATATTAAGAGAAAAAAAAATCCAAAATCTAAAACATTCCAAAAAATGAAATCAAACAGAACTACCTAAAACGAAAACTTCTTTAATTAAACATCATTAAATGTATCAAAAAAGTTTATTAAAATAATCAATGTATAACTGATTCCTTAAAAATATAATTTAAGTTTGTATTAGTGAATTATATAAATCTTTTAATTATGTTATACACAATCTACTTTTAATATATATATATATATATATATATATATAAGCGAAATAGAAAGAAAATTAAGATCCTCTCCATGATTAACATTCTATTTATCTTTTTCTTTTTTTTAGAAAGTTTTGATATTTTCTTACGAATTTTGAGTATTTAAAAGGATAAATAGAATACTCATGTGTTAATTATATGTTGACATATGCTAGCTGCATGACATTTATGATTGAGAGAACTCATGTTAGGAACTCATAGTGATCACAGATTCAAAAAGAGACACCCAAAGGAAAAAAGGAATAAAAAATCAACTAATCAAGCATGATCCTACCCCAATCTATCAATAAAATAGCTAATATACACAACACAAAATTATGCAAAGGTTACCTAAAAGTGGAAAAAGTTAAATACAAAATGTCTATGATTCTCCTTCCCGTTTCATTTCATATCCATTTTGCTTCCTTGGTTGACTAGTTTAGAGCCTTTTATTTAGTCAAGTGATTGGATGAAAAATTGAAATCTTAAATTTAGAGGTGCTATTCTTTAATATTTGATATAATTATTATTTAATTATTAAAAGAAATTATGTTTAATTTGACATTGTGTATAGATGTATAATTTTTTTTTTGTTAAGAAATATTATATATAGTATAAATATTTATTATAATTGTATTAAGTATTAAATTGATAATTATATTAAATATTAACAAGAAAAAATAAATTTAAAAGTCGAATATGTGAATTTGAATACTTCAATTTTAATCTTAGTCAAAATGTGTATAATCAAATTAATATATAATGTGATGTATATAAGATCTTTCCCCCTCCCCACTCAAAAAAAAAAAAAAAAAAAAAAAAAATTAGTGCTCTTGAAGTAAATTAAGCACTCTATTTAATCTTGGAGTCTCTTTACCCAGTAGAAGTGAGAAAAATCGAATTGAAATTAAAAAATTGAATTGAATCAATCAGTTTGATTCGAAAATTTTAAAATTGAATTAAATTTTGGTTTAATTCGTTTTTATCAAAAAAAAAAATTCTATTAAAATTCAACTGACCGAACTTTATATATATATATTCAAATTTACTTGAATTTTATCTTAAATTTATAAAAAAAATAACAAAAAAAAAATTAAAATCAATCAAAAGTAATTAATCGAATCGAATCCAATCAAACTTTTTTGATTCAATTTTCATTCTAACTTTAATTTGGTTTTATAAAAATACAAATTTTAATTTTTCAGTTTTAATCTTGGAATCTCTATACCTGGGGCAATCATGCCAGCTGTGTCCCTTTAGTGTCTTGCTCAAGGACTCGTGTCCCATTTCCACATGTCAAGAATTGCCCTTAAATAAGCACCAAATAGGTTCATATTGGTTGGTCAAATTCTGTAACCTACAAACTGTTAATTGTCTCCTATTTTGCAAAGTTTATATCAATCAAAGGGTTAAGAACTAAGAAGTGTGTTCATATTAAGTATTTAGACAATTCAAAGATGTGATATTTTTGTGGATCATGAAAACTACCTAAAAATGATGGAGTAGCCACATATCTAATTAACTGGGGACCGTCCGATTAACCTTGGCCCACCTTTCCTTATCTGCTAAAGATAGGATGCAGATGCATCATATATTATACTTGCTTTTTTTTTCCCTACATACAAAGACCTACCCAATTGGAGCGTGTTTCAGCAATATATAATAATAATAATAATAAAATAGAATAAAAAAAGATTATAAATCTTAAACCTTTTTTTTAGAAACTATAAAACCTTTTTTTTTTTAAATTATAATTTCTCTTTTCATTAAAAATGAGAAATTTAATTTTAGTGAAATTGGAGTATTAAAATTTATTTTTTAAATAGTCATACCTACTCCTAAATTTTATTTTGAAACTATAAAATTTTAAACATACATTATTTAAACTTTTTATCTTTTAGATATTCATTTTTTTATTAATAGAATTTTAATTAAAATTTGAATTTGCCATCAATATTACAAATTAAGTCAAAACTAGTTGATTAGATTATTCAATTTTTTGATATTGATGATTATATATTAAGTTTTCAATTTTATTTTTTTAATATTATAAATTTTACTCATAATAAAAGTAAAGTAATTTTTGGTAAATTTAATTTAATTATTCATAAAATTCTCAACATAAAAATAAAAATAATAATTGAAAAACTCATTATTAGGATGAAATTAATGAATCAAAGTACACAAAAAATATAAGTTAAATTCAGGAATTAAAACATGTGTTTTTTTATAAAAAAAATAAAAAATTAAATTTCAAAATTTTGAAACTTAAATTTTAAATTGATTAATCTTTAATTTAATGAAACCTAATTCCTGAATTTTAAATTTCGAAATCTTTAATGTAGTTAAATTCGAGTAACCGCACCGCAAGCAGAGGTGGCGCGTGAGTTAAGTACAAAATACGTTTTTTGTAATTCAAAAATTACGACTACTAATTACTAAACATTAGGAAACAGAAAAATACGTTTCCATGATGCCAGCGAGACGAGTCTGCTTTTCTGAATTTTCTCTCTTTAGCTTTATTATTATTATTATTTTTCTTCCTTTCACTTTTGTGGTCTCGTGATCCCTTCTACAAAACCTCTCCCTCTCTTTCTCACTCCACAAACCCCACATACAGTTCTGTGTTTCTCTCCTCCTCTGTTTCTCATGGAATTTCGCCGGAAAACCACTTTTTGTTTTGGGGAAAACAGGCATCAGAAGCCACCCATCACGCCTAGTATATAAAAACAAAACTATATATTTCAATCTTTTCAATTTTTTTTGGTCTTATTCCAAAAGTAATATTGTCCAATGTCAGTGGTTTTTGACTCTGTTGCTGTTTCTTTTGTTTTGCTTCTGTTATTGCTGAGTCATGGCCGAGTTTACGCCGAGCCCGTACAAGACAAGCAAGCTCTCCTTGCGTTTCTCTCTCAAATTCCTCACGCCAATCGTGTTCAATGGAACTCATCTGATTCGGCTTGTAACTGGGTTGGAGTGGTGTGTGATGCCAACCAGTCCTCTGTGTACGAACTTCGCCTTCCTGGTGTGGGCCTTGTGGGTCGGATTCCACCCAATACACTGGGCAATCTGAGTCAGCTCCGAGTTTTGAGTCTTCGGTCGAATCGTCTATCCGGCGAGATCCCCTCTGATTTCTCCAATCTAACCCTTCTTCGCAGCCTTTATCTCCAAAACAACGAGTTTTCAGGTGATTTTCCACCGAGTTTGCCTGGGCTGGGTCGGCTAACCCGCTTAGATCTTTCCTCAAACAATTTCACTGGCTCAATCCCGTTTGCAGTGAACAATTTGACCCATTTGACACGCCTTTTCTTACAGAAGAACCAGTTCTCTGGCACTTTACCAAGTATAAACCCATTAAATTTGGTTGACTTCAATGTATCAAACAACAATCTCAATGGTTCAATCCCTTCAGTTTTATCTAGATTCCGTGCATCCTCATTCGCCGGAAATTTAAATCTTTGCGGTGCCCCATTGCCGCCTTGCAGTCCATTTTTTCCTTCTCCAGCTCCATCCCCATCAGAAAACCCAGCTGAGACCCCAGTTCACAAAAAGTCCAAGAAACTCTCTACAGCCGCCATTGTTTTAATTGCAGTTGGCTCCGCTTTAGTTGCTTTCTTACTCTTACTATTTCTACTCTTATGTCTTCGGAGGAAACAAAGGAGGCAACCATCGAAAGTGCCGAAACCAACAGCGGCAGCAAGGGCGGTGCCAGTGGAAGCAGGGACATCATCATCAAAGGAAGATATAACAGGTGGGTCAACGGAGGCTGAAAGGAATAAGCTAGTATTTTTCGAGGGAGGCATTTACAGCTTCGATTTGGAGGATTTATTGAGGGCATCAGCAGAGGTATTGGGGAAAGGAAGTGTAGGAACTTCTTACAAGGCGGTGCTTGAAGAAGGCACCACCGTAGTGGTAAAGAGGTTAAAAGATGTGGTGGTGACAAAAAGAGAGTTCGAGATGCAAATGGAAGTTCTTGGAAAGATTAAACACGACAATGTGGTGCCTCTTAGGGCGTTTTACTATTCAAAAGATGAGAAATTACTGGTTTACGATTTCATGGCCGCCGGTAGCTTGTCTGCTCTTCTTCACGGTAAGTTCTCAGATTTTTCACAGTAAAATTAAATTTACTTTTTATATTTTTTTCTCAAAAGAGTAATCAGAGTACCAGACATATATGCTGTTCCAGCTGTTACGGTCTAGGAAGCTACATATTATTATTATTATTATTATTATTATTTTTCAAATTTATTTTATTTTAAAATGTTTTAAATTATTAGTTTATTTTGGAGACATTCGCAAATCAATGATGGGGCCTGACCGACTGAGGCATGTTTCTTCAATTTTTAGCATAAATTATTTTATTTTTATTAAAATGAATATCCCTGCTTATGTGCAAACATTCTTAGATTAGGAAATAAGCAACCTGTTGCGCGCGGGTAGTGTATAGTATTATTGTTATCATTATTTATTAGGTGTCTTTTTTGTTTCTTTTTACGTTTATGCCACCAACTTTGCAACAAACTCTCATGATTTGCTGCACAAACTTGCCTACTTATTAAAAATGGAGCCACCGACATATCATTTCCGTCCTATTTATCTATTATATATATATATATATATATATTTTTTTTTTTTTTACCATTATCTAATTAGGCAAACAACATTCACCATTTTTTTCTCTAGTTTTACTTTGGGAGGAGTAATTTCTTTTTTAATTATACTTATACTTACATTGTCTCTAGCATTTTTTTTAATTGAATTCCATTAAAATTTAAATTTGAAACTTTTCAATCTTTAAATGAATTAATAAAATTAATGATCTCTAATGTTTTTTTTTTCATCGAAATTGGAATGAATGATAAGCTAGACTGATTTTTTTTCTTTCACATAAATCTTCCTCTCTCTCGGTTTAGGATTTATGAACTCTTATCAATATATCAAGTATGATCATTATTGCATATTGTTTTTTGTGTTCAATTGTAGATAATTTTGTAATTAAATTCAAAACCAATTTTATTTGGTAGACTAACTGATATCTCCGGCGATTTCTATATGCAGGTAGCCGAGGTTCAGGCCGAACACCGCTAGATTGGGAGAATAGGAGGAGAATTGCAATGAGTGCAGCAAGAGGCTTAGCTCATCTCCATGTAGGTAAAGTGGTTCACGGCAACATAAAATCCTCCAATATCTTGCTTCGGCCCGACCACGACGCTTGCGTATCGGACTTCGGACTCAACCCGCTATTCGGCACCGCCACTCCTCCTAGTCGCGTGGCAGGTTATCGCGCCCCAGAAGTGGTTGAAA
Source organism: Vernicia montana (assembly GCA_949750685.1). Lineage (NCBI taxonomy): Eukaryota > Viridiplantae > Streptophyta > Magnoliopsida > Malpighiales > Euphorbiaceae > Vernicia > Vernicia montana. The sequence continues at coordinate 7,664 of CATKHJ010017132.1, read as the reverse complement.
GTCGTAAAGTCACCTTCAAATCCGATGTTTACAGTTTCGGTGTATTGCTCCTCGAACTCTTAACAGGGAAAGCACCAAATCAAGCTTCGTTAGGAGAAGAAGGCATTGACTTGCCAAGGTGGGTCCAATCGGTGGTCAGAGAGGAATGGACGGCTGAGGTTTTTGATGTGGAGTTGATGAGGTACCATAACATTGAAGAAGAAATGGTACAGTTATTGCAAATAGCAATGGCGTGTGTTTCAACTGTGCCTGATCAGAGACCGGCGATGCTGGAGGTTGTGAGAATGATTGAAGATATCAATAGGGGAGAGACTGATGATGGATTACGACAATCGTCTGATGATCCATCAAAAGGATCGGACGGTCATACTCCTCCTCAGGAATCAAGGACCCCACCTAGTGCTGTTACACCGTAGAAATTCTCCCAAAGGGTAAAAAAAAAAAAAAAGGTTGGGTGGTGGGGAGGGTCTCTCCTTAAAATGTGCACACAGTGCGTAAGTAACAGTGGTAAAGTGCGCATTTGATTTGAGGGAGAACTTAAAGAGTGGGCCCGATATGTGTTTTAAGGGTTTTTTTTTTTTAATTTTTATTTCCATTTTTTTGTTTTATTTTATTTTTCAATTTTAATTTGCAACATTTTTACAGGTGGAGGGTAATTTCAGGAGGAATCGAATTGTTTTTAGAGGGGGAGTGAGGGGAGTTCCATGAACTGATTGGAATTTGACCAAAAATTGATGGATTTAGTTGGGTTTTTACTCTTTTCTTTTTTTTTTTTTTTAATTTAATTCTTTATTTCGTACATCCTTTTTTTTTTTTTTTTTTTTTAAATATATGAAAAAAATCCCACAATCTCTGTTGTTTTCTTATTGGTAATTTTAATTATTGTTGCAAATGCAGAAATTGGAAAAGCTCCAAATGTTGAAAATTCTAGAGCTTGTATTGTAGTAGAATTATAATGCCAAAAAATAATTTGTTTTTTTGTGGGTAATTTTATTAATAATATTAATTTTCTGTATTGAAGCCTGCCAGAGTGTTGAAACTACGCATGCATTGTTTTATTATCCTACTGTGAGCCCACATGGTTCACAAAAGCCAGAAGCATTGCTCCGTGTCCATGAATTCATGATCATTGACCAGTTCTAAAGAGCGTGGTTTTGTTATGATATAAGCAGGTCTATATAAATTTTATAATCCATAACAAGGGTCCCATTTGATTGACCGGATAAGCGTGGGCACAAAGGCAAATCCCCACCGGATAATTAAATTAAGCTTAATAAATAAATATATTCTCAATGTTGCGCATTTTTATAATTATATCATATTCTTTCATTTGTATCAATTTAACTCTAATTTTAATTCTAAAACTTAGTTGTAATTTTATACCAAGTTATAATTATTAGAAAAGATTTATTAATTAAAAGGTTAAAACATTAAATTGATTCTTAAACTTGTTATATTATATTATCAATTTAAATTTTAAATTTCGATTGAAATTAATTAAACTCTTTAATTAAATTTGATTAATTAAATTATTAATTAGATTATTAGTAGTTTATCAAATTCACAAAATTATAAAAAATTAATTTTATTGAAATTTAAAGATTAAATTGATAGTATAATATAATAAATTCTAAAGTTAATTTCTTATTTTCCCTTCAAATTAATATGAAATCTTTATTATTATTTTTCATTTAACTGTAAGGTAGAATTGCAATTAAATTTTAAAATTAAGATAAAATTAACACAAAATAAAAAATATTATATAATTATAAAATCACTCAAAATTCACGATAAATATATCAATTAAGTTATTAAATTATCAATATATTTTAACAGTTATTTTGTACTTATCCCACTGAATTATTTTTTTTTATCCTCGTAAAATTACAAATATACCTTATTAATTTTCACTTTAAAACTTCTTTAGTTGTGATTATAATAGTAATTTAAATATAATTATTATTGGTTAGACTTTTAATTGTAGCAAATTAAAAGTTTGTGTCTTCTATACATTTTTTTTTTTAATTTCCTTTATTTGATGATTTTTCTCATATATAGACAATCCAAAATATTAGAAGAAAATATAAAATTCAAGTAAGTCACGTGGATATATAACTGCGTAAACAGAATGGCCATGCTGAGTGGGATTGATCAATGAGGTGCCAAGTGGTGAGGATATTGGGAGTGTAATTTAGTGGGGTAAGGAATTGTCCGGTTGTAGGTGGGGAACAGGCTGGCCGGCTTTTTTACGCTTTCTTCCTTTCTGACAGTCCAGTGTGCAGTCAGCCGTTGATCCACGCCACCATGGACCCCAATCACCTTTGCCTCAGCCTCACTTGGCGCCTTCTTTTTTTTTTATTTTTTATTTTTTATTATTTTTTTTATCAATTTTTATATGGATGGTTTCAAAAATTGAACCTTAACTAATAACAGCCAATCTTTAATTTTCTTTAGTTCTCTATTTTCGAAGAATTTTTTTTTACCAAAAAATATTATAAACAAAATAAATATCAAGTAAATACTAAAATAAAGTTCAAATTTGTGATTTTTTAATCTCAATACTTCAATTTTTACCATTTGGATTAGGTCAGATTGACATATATTTTTAAAGTATGACCTTCACATTTTTTAGAAATTAATAGTAGTCTAATATATATAATATATTAAAATTACATAAAGAAGATTTTTTTTGTTTTACAATTTTTTTAATGTTATTTAAAAATAGATTAAATACCATAATATATTAAAAAGATACAGTAATTATATTAAATGTTATTATAAAAAGAAAAGAAATTTAACTTTTAGGACATGTATCGCATGCAAAATATTTGTAATATTCTCAAGTTGTCATGCCAAAGGGCGAGCAAGAGCCAGAATTGTGGGTACACTATGTATCCAGTATCTACCCCTCAATTGTTTATGATTGGAGAGTGTGAATAACGCGCTTCTCTCTCATGGCTATCTTGTTATAAGTAAACTTCTTAAATAACCTACCACATATAGCCTGCCGCGTGTACAAAATTGAGTACTCGATGACAAAATTACCCCTGGAAAATTGAGGTATGTGTGTTTGTAATTAGGTATGACCGATTTAATTAAATTGTTGATTTATATTTGAAATCGGTGATTTTGATTTAATAAAATGTTCAAACTAAAATTATAACTGATTTTTACGGTTTCAGTTTTGATTTTAAAATCAATTGATTTTAGTTTTGGTTTCGATTTGAAATCAATTTTTTTATTATGGTTTAAAATTAGTTTTGAACCAATTACTTTATTACATTAATTTTGATTAAAAATTAATATAACATAATAAAATAATTTAAAATAAAATTTTAATAAATAATAAAATTTATTAAAAAACAATTATATATTAACAAAAGGTTTGCATTTAATTTTTACGTTAATTTATTAAAATATAATTGTATAATCAGTTTAATCAAATTGTCCGTTTTGATTTTTGGCCTGATTTTTAATAGAAATCAAAATCAAAACTAAACTTCTCACTATTTCGATTACAAACTAAAAAATAATTTTGATTTTGATTTTATCCGACCAATTTCAATTCAGTTCAATAGTTTAGGTCTGATTCTGGTCACCCAATCTGTACTGTATGTGGCCGTGCCCAAGATTTTAAGGGCACGAACCCCATTGGAGAATGCACATTTTCGTGGTTTGGTGCACCGAAAGAGGACTCTTGCTACACTTTTTGGTCGGGACTCAATTAATTTTTTTATTTATCATTTTCTCACGTTAGGGAAGAAAATTTGGGACTCCTTTGGTATAAAATATTTACTTCTCAAGAATTATAATACAACAAAATTTAAGACAAATCTTATTTTTTTATTTTTCTCTACATTTCCTTTTACTTGGGATGTTCAACTTATTTTGCAATCCTCCTAAGAATTGAGTACCATCATGCAAATTAAATAATTTCTAAAACATACTCCTCTCCTTCCTTTCATTTTTATTCATTTTTAGTTAGTACACACATATTAAGAATTTTCTCATTAATAAAATGGTAATTTAGTAATATATTAATTATTTCCTATAATTTAAAAGTTTCTTAATATGTATGCATTAACAATTAAAATAAAACGGAAGGAATATTTCTCATGAATTTCATCTTGAATTTATTTAATTATCCATACCAAATAATATTTTGAATTGAAATCTATTATTCACATGGTATATATATTTATTATATTTTTTTTATTAACGATATAATAAATCAAAATAATACTATAAGTTATATAATAGAAAAAAGTCTTTTTTATAAATTTCTAATTAAGTTAGCGAAGATTCTTATAGTTTAAAAGATTTGAGAATGAAACCCTTTTATGTGCATTGAAATTTTCGTATTTTAGTGGTTTTAGGTTTTGCTAATGAAACTTACGGAAAATAATGACTATTTTAGTATAATTTTTTAAAAAGATATTGTTTTGTTATAATTTTAACAATAAATTATTACAATATTTTTGCAATTTTTTATAATTACTACTTTAATTTGTTGTTATTTTAAAGTTCACTAGTTATTAATAAATCTTAAGGACTATAAGTATTTTGGAACAATATGATTAAAGTATTAATTATGAAGAATTTCAAAAATATTTAATTTATAGTAATTTATTATAATTTAATTTGTAATTAAAATAATTATTAATTATAATATACAATTTAATTATAATTCATGAAAATGTAATTTCCAAGGTTAGAACTTATTATGAAACTCATATTATCAGTTGTTTTAATTTGATTAATTACTGAATCCAGCCATTTATCAAATCAAATTTTTTTCTATACTTTCAAGTTTGATTAGATAATCTCCTTTTCATTCTCGATTATTATTGCTTTAATTAATTGCAATGAGGATCTTTATATTTCATGCTCTAAGGGTTTGAAGATACTATTTCAACCGTCCATTTTTTTTTTTTTTTTCCAACCGTCCATTTGGTTGCTAATAACTCTAATTAATCAATGGCTGGATTAATTGGCGTTGATACCATAAATATTTTCTTATTTTTTCTATGACTAATTGACTACTTTTTGCTTAGGGTGGGCCCATAACATTAGCTTTAGGGTGCTTTTGGAATTTAAAAAAAAAAAAAAGCAGATTCAAATTTTTTTTATTTAATTAATTTATTTTTATTAGTACGCTGCTTTTTCAAATATATTTCTAGTAAATACATCTTTTTAAAAAAGTAATTTAAAAAAAAATATAATTTTATTTTGTTGAAAAACATTTTTTTTTTTTAACGCAATTTCGAACAGGCTTTAATCACTTTATATGTGTAACTTATTATGTAATAAGCAATGAAATGAAGTTTGGTCATAACTTATAATCACATATAATAATTATTTTCCTTTTAAAATTTAATTCATATTGGAACTCAAGTTCAAAATATTTTAATTTTAAAAGGGATTTCAATGTTATTAAATTAAAAATTCGTTGATATAACTACAACCTCAGACTACTCATTGAAAATAATAAAATTTGATAACAAATTAATTGCCAAAAAAAAGGAACAATTATAAATTGTGATTTTGTGGGGATGGAGACTTTGTAATGTAGTTCAGTTAAAAAAGTTATTATGAATTTATTATTTGAGTGAAAAATAAGATTTTAATCTATCACTTCACTGATAATTATTAAAGTTAAATAAAATAATTTTAAAATCATTAATTATAATAATATTTTTATGTAATAAAATCAAATACATGTGAATTTTATTTTAATATAGTATTGATTTTTTAAAAAAAAAAAAGAAAAAGAGAATAACTATTATATTTTGAATGAAATATTTTATGGTATCATGGATGAAATAATTAAATTCTCAATCATTAAATATATACATGATAATTGATAACAATACATAGACTTACAATACCATGTATATATTATTATTAATATGGTTTAATCTTTTTCCAATATTTAATTTATTTATGCAAGGGATAGAAAAATGCCCACTTATTATAAAAAATAAAAAATAAAAAAAATGCCCCCTTAATGACTCAATATAAGTGGACTGCCAATTCACATCAAGCCTTTTGATACAAGACAGAAGAAACATAATTATCATGGAGATTAGTGACACCATATAAATAAAATACTCCCCCTCCTCTAAAAAGATTATCCCCTTTTTTTTTCACTTATATTAAAAAAATATAATTAATAATGTATAACTCTTAATTTTTACTATATTTTTCTAATTATAGCTTTACTTATATTCTGTCTAATATTAAATATATAATTAATCTCACATATTAATTTTAAATTAATAAGAGTAAAATAAAAAAATTACTTATATTTATTTTTTAGTAGGCAGGTGTTTTGAGACGTTCCAAAAAAAAATAATAGACAATTTTTTTGAAATGAACGAATAAAAAAAAAAAAAAAAGGGAAAAAGAGAGAATTTTGAGAAAGTGATTAAGTGACATTAAAAAAAAAAAAAAAAAAAAGCTGTGGAGAAAAGCATTATACTTACTTATCAACTTAATAGCTTATATTATAAATAATTTTGTGGTCCCTTGGAAATAAAGGCACCTAACTGCCAATTAAGCAGAAAATCTCACTTTCTATCCTTAATTAAGCTAAGCTAAAAAAGCTACTTTGGATGCTCACTTGCTTCTATGCAAAGAAGATTTGGGATACTTAGCCCACTAATTTCACTTTTTATTTACCTTTCCATTTCCATCTATATATGTATAGTTTACCTAATTTCACACTCTAATTATGTGTATAGTATACACTTGACTCATTTAATGTAAGTAAATTAAATCTAGTTATTTACATTTTCTTTTTACCTTAGATTTCATTAATTACTTTTAATTCCTTTTCAAGGTATTTCTATTAATTGAAACACAAATAATTTTTCCTTATACTTTTTAAGAAAAAAAATATTAAAAATATAAATCTATAATATCTATATTATAAAAAATATATTTAATAATGAATTATTAATCTAATGTCATATTTATATCAAGAAGGAGAGGGATGGATGTGTTGAGGGTTTTTGACGGATTTTGAAAGCACACCCTTTCTATATGGATAGTGAATCCTAAGCAATGCACAATGACATGTGTGATATGCTCATCCACTAGTGAAAGTAGGGAAAAAAAAAAAGGCTAAATAATAGAATGAAATTAATAAAAAAAAGGCTAAAATAACAAGTTAGTTGGTATTGAAACATATATGTATATATATAGAGTGAAATTAAAGACAAACAATTTCTTGCCTTCAAAGTTCATACTTGAATATATAATATTACAAAAGCTTAATTTCCTTGCTAATTGTGATTTGGAAGTGCCTCTCTCTCTCTCTCTCTCTCTCTCTTTATATATATATATATATATATATATATATATATATATATATATATATATATATATATATATATATATTATGATGCACGGAAACTCTTAGGAGGTCGCGTTTCGAAAACGTTTCCTGATTAGAAACTCACGGAAACTTATCCGAAACGTTTCGAGCACGTTTTCGTAATTTGAAAAAGTTAGAAATTCGTTTCCATAAACATAAATCCATTTTCAAGTGGGAAAAAAAAAGTCAGCTCGCTCATATTAATCCCTAAATAAAAATATTTACGCCCGACTTCATTTTTCCTTATATATATATAATAATAATTATTATTATTATTGTTATATAT
>CATKHJ010017055.1:0-11155 GCA_949750685.1 Vernicia montana | reverse complement strand
AATTAATTTGAATTTAGTAATCAAATTCTTATATTTTCCTATTTCAAGTTCTAAATAAAAATTTGGGGATTTTTCAAACAAATGTTCAATTCATGAAATGGATAGTTTAATTAAGTTAATTGACATGTTAATTAGTTATATGTATAATTAAATTGAAAAAAAATTAAATGAAAAACAATATTTCTCTTTTTGATTGAATTTTAGGCCAAAATAAAATTATTGGAATAAATTGTTTGTTTTATGCTTTGAATGAAAATTTATAATTTAATTGTATGTTAATTTTATAATTTCAAAGTTAATTTGAAATTGGGTAAATGAATCTTAAATTTCCCTCTTTGAAGGTTTGATAAAATTAGGGATTTTTTTTTAATTGAATGTTTCAATAGTAAAATTTATTGTTCAATTGAGTTCAATGGTATGTTAATTAGAGATATATGAAAACAAATTTAGAAATTGAGTATAAAATTTTGATTTTCCTTTAATTAGTGATTTGACTGTTTGGGAAACTATAAAGTTAAATTGATTTACTTCAATTGATTGATTAACGAAAAATATGAAAAAAAAAGTCAATAAAATGATTTTTGAATAAAATGAATAATTAAATAAATTAAATAAATAGATAAATATATTTTTCCTAAGTATGGTTCTTCCATACCAAGTAAAAACTTTATTGTAAAATACAAAATATCTTATTATAAATACGAGAATTTCACTAAAGAAATATTAATAGAAGGTTAGACCTTGTCCGAAGCCTAATTGACCTTTTTAAAGAAAAGATATCCAAGTGTCATAATATTGAAATATATGTTTGTATGTGATGTACGTGATAACGCGAACTAATACTAAGTGATTAGTATCATAAGTTAGATTTAATGGTATTAGGACTATAGTTAAAGTAAAATAAGTAGTTAAATGATTATGATGATCTGTCGAGTAACTTGAGTAAATTGGTTCCTTGTAGAACCTATGGATAAAGAACAAGAACCATCGGATAACACCACTTTTATTTATGCTAATTTAGGAGCTAAGGAATTCTAAGGTAAGTACATAATACTCGATATGTTATGGGTATTCTTTATAGTATTGTCATTCATTCATTCATCCATTGTATCCAATTTGATACCATGATTGAAATCCAATAATATTGATTTCCTATCATGAACCAAAATGATAAAAGTACCTTCTAAGACTCTTGGTCTATCCTACTTATTATAATATATTCTATTGATATCTTTACTTTTCAATAAGTAACATTGATTCACAAGAAACCTATAGTATGGTACCCATTACATTAATACTTAAAGTAAAGTAGAAATCCCCATCTGATGTGGGGTATACATCAGTCATGTGCACATGGTAAGAAGGCTCGTCGGGTAGGGATAGTGTATCCGCCTTAGCTAGGAAGGGTGGTCCTAGCCGAGAGACCTGATCAGTCTCACGACTTAAAGTTATTGTGAGTGAGTATGGCCTTAGCCGCCATTTGATCTTATTATGAATGGAAATATACCGTTTCCGAAAATATGCGATTTCTGCTAAAATAACAATTCATTGTTTATTCTAACCTTTCAATTGATGATATTGAGCATGAATTCTATTGTAATATTTGAAATACCCAATTGTTCAAATTGCCTAAAAATGATAAGGCCATTATCCATTATTTATACATATATACCTAGCCGGCATATCATGTTTAGTTATTATGTATTCACTGAGCTTGTCTCACCCTTTAGTGGTTTATATATATTTTTTTCAGGTGCTATAGAAGAGTCTGCAATGTAAAACTCAAGCTTCATACTCATGCTTGGGGGTTACTCTGCTAATCTGTTATTCGTAAATTCTTCTATATTACTATAATGGCTTGGTATCCTGTAGGAAATGGTCTAAAGCTCCATTGGTCATTGTGATATTTATTAGTACTACGGGGTGAAATTTTCATAATTTTATATGTGGTTGTAATAATTAGTAAATGCACTGCATATGGTATTAAAAAGAATTAACTTTAAAACAATGGTTTATTTACAGCATATGTTTGGTATATGTATAGTGTACCTCATTCTTATTATGGTATATGACTGGTAAATGTAAAACATAAGTAATTGTTAATCCATAGTATTTCTGGTTATGATCTTGGAAAATGTTGTTATGCATGATGGTTATGGATTATTGTATAGTTATGGGTTGTACGGGTCTAGGTGACCTTATGTCTCCCTGAACCGTAGGACTGTCACAGCTCAAAAGTTGGGTCATGATAATTATGAACAATATTAGTTAATAAATATAATAATTGTATCTAGTATTTGTTGCAATATAAGTATATAATAGATATATTGTGAGTAAATAATTGGCATATAATGAGTTTAAAATTGATATATATTAAGACCAAGATATTTGTCCAATATTGATAAGAAATATTGATTAATGTTTTATATGACATAACATTCGGAGGATTTGTACTGGCATAAAAATGTTATATTGTATCTGAAGTTGAAGGGTATAAGGAATTGTTATTTGAAGTGTTAATTTTATATACAGGTTACGTATCTTGGGGTATGAGTTATGTGTAGCTGCACTCTGCCAAAATTTCATTTGATTGTAGTAGTGAGTGTGTTCTATGAGTGTTCGGTGTCATGGAGGTTACCCATATCCTAGGACAGTTGCGACTCCTGAGTTGGGTCGTGACACCTGGAGTTCAGTGCATAGCTTGTTACCAACTAAGACATATTGCTAAAGTTTTCAAGAACAAAGGAAATCAACAAGTTCAGCAAGCACAAGTAGCTGAAGACCAAGAAAAACGAATAGAGAATTTGTTTGTGGTCACAAGCTATGCTGCAGATATTGGCAAAGGATCCTGGCTTGTAGACAGTGGTTGCTCCAACCATATGAATGCCGATGTAGAAAGCTTCAAGGAGTTTGATAGAACTTAAATCTCCAAAGTAAAGGTTGGCAATAGTGCATGGCTTGATGTCAAAGGCAAGGGAATGATAGCATTTTACACTCCATTATGTACAAAAACAATATCTGATATTTTATTTGTGCCTGAAATAAATCAAAGCTTGCTTAGTGTAGGCCACTTGTTGGATAAGCATTATGCCTTGATTTTTAAAGATAAAAATTACACCATATTTGATCCATCTGGATGTGAGCTCATGGTTGTTAAGATGAAGGATAAAGTATTTTTATTGAATTGGAAACCAAGTGCAATGTATGCGTCCTCCAGTTTAGTTGAGAAGTTTGTTCTATGGCACAAAAGACTTGGCCATTTTTGGTATTCTACATTAAAGAAAATGTATGAAAAAGAGTCAGTTGAGAATCTGCCTGTCATTGGAAATGTTGATGATGTGTGTGAGGTTTGCCAATATGGAAAGCAATGTAAGTTACCATTTTCAGATGGTACTTGGAGAGCTTCAGAAAAGCTACAACTAATACACTCTGATATTTGTGGTCCAATGGGTGAATCATCTTTGAATAGTAGTAACTACTTTCTATTATTCATTGATGATTATTCAAGTTTTGTGGGGTGTATTTTCTGAAGAAAAAGTTTGAAGTTTTTGCTGAATTTCAAAAGTTCAAAGCAATGATAGAGAAGCAAGCAGGTTGTTCAATTAAAATGTTAAAAATTGACAACGGTACTAAGTATAGTTCAAAAGAATTTAATGCTTTCTGTGTGAAGGAAGGAATAAAGCATCAACTGACTGTTCCTTACACTCCTCAATAAAATGGAGTAAGTGAAAGAAAAAACATATTACTAATGGAGATGGTAAGGTGTTTAATGTTTGAGAAGAATATTCTTAAGAGGTTTTGGACTGAAGCAATCAATTCCTCTATATACTTGTCAAATTTGCTGCCAATAAGAGCTTTGAATGGTAAAACTCCTTATGAGGTGTGGTTTGGAGTGAAACCCTCAGTTGAGCATCTCAGAATATTTGGTTGTATATGCTACTCACATGTTCCAGAAGTGAAGAGGGACAAGCTAGATTAGAAATCTGAGATTGGAATCTTTATGGTGTATGGCAATGTTAGGAAAGGGTATAGAATTTTCAGTTTGAAATCTTAGAAGATTATTATCAGTAGAAATATTAAGTTTGATGAATCTAAAAAGTGAAATTGGGAATAGAGAAAGGTTGCAGCCTGCGACAAAAATCAAATTGGGAATAACTTTTCCCAAGAACAAGATGCAATTGATGTAGAAGAAGCTTCAGATAATGACATTGAGTTTTCAGTTAGAGGTACAAGAACACTTGAAGAAATCTATGAAAAATGCAACTTTGTTGCTTTGAAACTTGCAAGTTATGTAAAAGCTGCAAGTGTAGAAGGATGGAGAGTTGCCATGAAGGAGGAGATAAGTATGAGAAAAATGGGATATGGCAGCTAGTTGATAAGCCAAGTAATCATAAAGTTATAGGTGTTAAGTGAGTTTACAGGACTAAATTAAACCAGGATGGTTCTATGAACAAACATAAGGCTAGATTGGTTATGAAAGGCTACTTTCAGCAATTAGGTGTTGATTCCTCATACTTCTGCTCCAGTAGCAAGACATGATACTATATGACTCCTTTTGGCTCTTGAAACAAAGTTGGGATGGAAAGTGTATCACTTAGATGTGAAATCAACATTTTTAAATGGTTTGCGTAATGAAAACATTTATATTGAGCAACCTGAAAGTTTAAGGTTCCAGTTAGTGAAGGGAAGGTGTATAAACTTCACAAAGCACTCTATGGATTAAAACAGGCCCCAAGAACCTAGTACAATCGAATTGATGCTTACTTATTGAAGCAACGATTTTTGAGAAGTGATAGTGAAGTGACTTTATTTGTTCTAAAATCTAGAAATGAGGTGCAGTGGATTGTGTCTTTGTATGTAGATGGTCTTTCGGTTACAGGAGGAGATTCCATTTCTGTGAAGGAATTCAAGTTGAAGATGGAAAATGAATTTGAGATGTTTGATTTAGGTGAAATGAGCTACTTTCTAGGAATGGAAATTCATCAAGTTGACATTGGTTTCTTTATTTCCTAAAAGAAGTATGCTTGGGAGATTTTAAAGAAGTTCTATTTGGAAAGAGCTAAGTCAATTGCTATACCACTGGTTGTAAATGAAAAATTGAGTAAGAATGATGAAGAAAGCAAAGCTGATGCTTCATTGTATAAAAGTGTGAGGCCTCGCCCGAACGCCCCTCCCCTCGCTCGGGGGCTTAAAGAAAGGCGAATGATTTTTAAGGGAGTTAAGGTACGAGTTTCGATGCTCACGATTGGAAGCGGCTATCGCCTCAGAAAATTGATTTGAATTTTGAAAGAGATTTGGGAGTCGCCACCCTAATTTATTTAAATGGAAAAATTAAGGAAAAACTCAATTTGACTCCAATTTATTAATCTTTGATTAATTTACCCAAGAATAAATTCACTAATCCTCGAACCAGGTTGAGCTTGGGGACTAGGTTTTTGGTCTAAAATAATCTTCATTTGGCTCTTTAGTATAATTTGACTTGAAAATTGATTTTATGGATGACAAGTATTAATGACGATTATAATGCATGAACATTACATATTTATGAATGCATGGAAAAAGTAAATAACAAGTAATTAAATAATTGCAGTAATTAAAATTTACAAGAAAGCATAAATTAAAATAAAAGGGAAGGTGATTGATTGGGATTTGGATTTGAGACTTAGATTTAGATTCCAAGTGTGCCTACATACCCCATTGGATGGGGATCAAAACCTACGTAATTCGTTCCATGGTGAGGTGGAGGAGTTTAGGAATTGATCAGATTGATTTGATTTGATTTGGGGTGATTTTGGGGTTAGTGAGAAAAGATGATGTACCTTCTCTTTGGGGGATTTTTAGTGGGCATAGTGCTTTTCCATATCAAAATTTTGTTTTATTGATTTTGAATGATGAATTTAAATTACTGTCGGAGGAAATTAATTTGATGATTTGGTTGCTAAATTATCCAATTTTTAATTAATTAAAGTAATTAATTAATTAAAGTGATTAATTAATTAAAGTGATTAATTAATTAAAGTGATTAATTAAAAGGATTAATTAACCAAACTGAGTGAAAACTTAATTAAAAAAATTAATTAATTAATTAAAATTAACTTTAATTAACTAATTAATTGTGATTACTCAAAATGAGTGAGAAAATTAATTAGAGAGAGAGAGAGAGAAGAGAGCAAATGGATAGCCATCAACAAAATGCTCAAGGGGTGGTTTGAAGTGGTGAGGGAGTGAGATATTTATAAGAGCAGACGAGGGGGTGAAAAAGATCAAAAAAGGCCTAAAAAAGTGGATAAAAGGAGGGGTAAAAAGGGTATTTTAGCGAAAAGGGCCAGAGCCACGAGATGCGCTCGCAGACGCGCGTCCTCGAGGTCGACTCGCAGAGTCCTCCAGAACACCTAGCGGACGCACCAGAATGCATGGCAGATGCGCCAGAAGGCATGGCAGACGCGCCAGAAGGCATGGCAGACGTGCTAGAAGGCCTGGCGGACGTGCCAAGCCTTCTGGAAAATGTGTCAGTATGAGACTGACACGTCAACCCCCTACTGACGCGTCTGACACACGTTAGTACGACGCGTGTCAAGTGCGTCAGTGTGGATGCGCCAGACGACGCATAGCGTCCGCGAGACGTCTTGACGCGTGCAAGCATGGCTCACTGACGTCCGCGAGCTGTCTTGGGTTCCAAGCCTTTTCGTCCTCCGATTCAATTTTCGAAGTTTTTCGAGTCAATTTTCGAGGGTTCCGAGGTATTCTGAAGTCTGAAAAATTACCGATCAGTGGCGGTAGATTTGAAATTAATTATCAGACATTTTGGCAGTCAGTTTTGAGAAAAATTCTGTCAGTTTTAGGAAAATAGTGTATGGTACAAAAAGTCCAATCAAGGTCGAAAAAGTGATATTAGTCTGTGTTGGAAGAAATAAATCATTTACATTTCGGGAGCGCTGCCCCCTTGACCCTTGCCCGCTAACCGGCTAGCGGGACCACCATACCGGCTCTGCATAGCGTACGAATTTTAGCAAGTTTCAAATTGCAACAGCGTCTTAAGGGTGCAAAATTGAGGGTTCATAAGAAGAATTGTTGGAAGTTTGTTATATTGATCTACAATAAGACTAGATATCATGTATCCTGCAAGCTTGCTCTCTAGGTTCATGCAATCACCAAGCAAGATTCACCTTGGAGCAGCAAAGAGAGTATTAAGGTAAATCAAGGTGTGAACCCTCAATTTTACACTCTTAAGATGTTGCTGCAACTTGACACCTGTTAAATTTTGTGCGCTACGCAGAATCGGTACAGCGGTCTCGCTAGCCGGTTAGCGGGCAGGGGTCAAGGGGGCAGCACCCCCTCAAAAAAATGTATTTTCATACATAATATTACAAGGAGACTGACATTTTTTCGACCCGACCAGACTTTTTGTACTAGATAGTACCTTTCCAAAACTGACCGGATTTTCACCAAAACTGACTGCCAAAATATCCGATAATTAAATTCGGATCTACTGCCACTGACTGGTAATTTTTCAGACTTCAGAATAGCCCAAAAACTGACCCGGAACCCTTAAAAACTAACCCAAAAAGCCCTGAAAATTGAGCTAGAAGACGAAAAGGTGCGGGACCCGAGGAGCTTGCTGACATCCGCGAGACGCACTCGCGCGTCTGCGATTGCTCTGCACGCATCCGCAGAGCGCGTTGGCGGACGTCCTCTAGCACTGCTCGCAGATGAGCGTGGTTTCCACGCGGCTCCGCAGGCGCATTTCACGGCTGTCCTGTTTTCCTGTGTCAGACGCGTGTTCGGTGTAGGGGCTGACGTGTCAGTCCTATACTGACACGTCCGCCAAACGTGGTGGCGCGTCAGCCAGATCAGGTGGCGTGTCCGCAGACCCTTTTGGCGGACGTCCATTGACCTGTCTCACTGATGCGCGTAGAGCTCACGCGCATCTGCCGGCGCGTCTCGCGACTGTTGGCCCTTTTCCAAAATTTTGACTTTACCCCTCATTTTTCCTGCTTTTTAGACCCTTTTTGGTCTTTTCCAACCCCTATCTACCCCTATAAATACCCCTTTCATTTCCTCCATTAAACACACCTCAAGCATTTGTGATTGCTATCAAATTTGCTTCTTTTTCTCTATCTCTCTCTACTTAAGTTTTAATCTTCAATTAGTTAGTTAATTAAAAATTAATTTTAATTAATTAACTAATTTCTTAATTAGTTTTAATCTCAATTAATTAATTAATTAAAAATTAATTTTAATTAATTAATTAATTTTTCAATTAGTTTTAATTCCAATTAGTTAATTAATTAAAAAAAATTTAATTAATTAATTTTTTTTAATTAGTCTTAATCCCATTTAGTTAATTAATTAAAAATTAATTTTAATTAATTAATTAATTTTTTCAATTAGTTTCCACTCAATTTGATTAATTAATCTTTTTAATTAATCACTTTAATTAATTAATCCTTTTAATTAATTAAAATTGGGTAATTAAGCAATCAAATCTTCCTTTTTTCAAAACCAGTCTCATTTTCCGAAATGAAACTCCGATCCGGTAAAATCACTCTCCCACCACTCAAACCCATAAAGAAGGTATAATCTCTTACCCTCACTCAAATCTCAAATCAAACCAAACCAAACCAATCAAACCTGACCGATTTTTAAATCCCCCTTCCACCTCATAGTGGAATAAATTACGCGGATTTTGATCCCCATTCAATGGGGTACATAGGTGTAACACCCCAACCCTGAGCTTACTGTAAGTGTCGAGGTTGAAGGAAAATGATCGGATTAGGAGCAAAGACCATAGATGACGATTGTGGAAATCGGAGTACTGAACGGGTATCAATATGGAAATTGAGCCCTTGAATGTATGAAATAAGTTAGAGGATTTTAGAAAAAATATCAGAGGAGCTAGATTTGACATGGAAACAAGTGAAATTAAGAGTGTAAGAAGAAAAATAGGAAGTTAGGAACCGAAACCCTAAAAAAATATGGATTTGAAAAATTGAGGTGTTTAGTGCAAGATTGACAAATTTCGATCTCAGAAAGGATTTCTAGATTTTATTTAGATAATTTATATAAATATGAGGATATTAGAAGTGATGGAATGTAACAATTAAATTAGAAATGAGTATAGAAAATACATAAGTGAAATCGGTACGCAAAGCGCGAAACCGATGAATTCCGACTCGGAGATTTTTAATTAAATTTTGTTTGAGAGAATTTGATGGGAGAAATATTAATTAGGATATTAGAAGCCTAAACACTAGATTAAAAATAATTTTAAACTTAAACTATAAAGTGTAGTAAAATTTTAAGTAAAAAGGGACAAAATCGTAATTTTCCCTAAAGAGATAATTATGATATTTGACTAAAAATATTAAATTAAAATGAAAAAATAGGTGTCAATGGCTGGACATGTGATGGGGATCAAAGGGAGGAGGAATTGCCAAAATTAGATGATAATTAAATAAATCAAAAAGAAAAGGAAAAATATATATAAGTGAACTTGGAAGATAAGGATTTATTATCTTCCAATCTTCAAAACTTTGAGCTAAGAAAAAGAGAGAAAGAGAACAAGAAAGAAAGAGAGTAAAGAAGAAGAAGAAGTAAGGAAGTTTCAAGGTAAAATCATAAATTAATTCAAGTCTTTACATATATATATCCATGTGTGTTGTTTGATAATGTTGAATATGATATGGTGATACTTGTGTGGTTATGTTGGTTGATGTGTGATGGAGAAATGAGATTTTAAAGTTGAGAAAGGATAAATTGATAAGAGAAAAAGACCTAACTAAAGTATTTTTGGTGGAAAGGAGTAAGAAATGAAAGAATTAGATGAAGGAAGCAAGAAACTAAAGTAGACAGATTTGAGGGTTTGGAAGTCCTGTAACTTGAGAAGGAAAATAGAACCTCAAGAAGCACGAATTTGAAGAAAGTCAAAACACAAAAATTGTATATTGATGTCTTTAGTTTATTTCTCTAGAAAAAAGTTTAAGCTAATTCTCGTTATTTTAGGAGATATGAGAAGGAAAATAAAAATGCTTTCTACATACCTATCCTGAGATTTCAGAAAATTTGAGGTTATTTTCGAGTATTTTAGGATAAAAATTTGGAGATGACTAAAACATAAGAAATGGATCTTGATATGTATTTTAGATGATATAAAAATTTCAGAGTAAAAATCTAAGTATGTTGGGAGATATATGAAAATTACTAACCTGTGTCAGGGTATTCAGGCTGGCAAAATTTCTAATATTAACCCTTAAGTTGGACAACCTTGGAGGCAGAAAAAAATTGAGATAAAAAAAAAATGAAATGTACCCTTATAAGTCTAGTTTTATTGAAAAAAATAATTATTTCAAATGGAGTTTTGTAGCTTGAATTATGGCCGGCACAACACTGCTGGGTCAGTAGATGTACTATAAGCAGAATGTAAAGTTTAAATGTTTTAGTATATTACTTTTAGAATCGATGAGTGATTTGTGTATTGGTTATATGTAGAGGTATAAGGAGGACGTCGAGGAGGTGAGAACCAAGGATTTGAAGGCATCCTTGATTCAAATATCAATGGAAAGAAGTTCATAGGAAGGTTGCATAAGAGGTGAGTAGTTTATATGCTATTATTAATTGCTATTTGAAATCATAGGCCTATGTTCTTTTCTAACTACCTTGAATATGCATTTGTTATGACTAGAACTTCATATTGACCATGGGTTCTGTTGTAAACCCTAACCGTTGCATATTCGAATTTTGTTGAATTCTCCATCTATATTGAATTTAAGTGTTTTATATGATTATCGATATTTCGATAAGAAAACTACATATTTTACTTGAGATTTTGTTACTAGACCATGAGTTTTCTAAAATGATTTATAAGTTTCGAGTTTTGATGATGTATTATGAGATTTGGTAATATTACGAGACTACGAGATTACTAGAATATTTAATGAATTACAAGTATTGAAATGTATTGATTACAAGTATTTATTACGAGACTAATTTGATATTTATTGTATTTATTATGAGATTATTTTGATTTTATTATGTGATTATTATGAGTTTTGATTGAGCAGAAATCCGCTAACCGATGAGGGGTAAATCATCGGACATTGTGCACATTGTACCCACGGATGGGGTATAACATCCGAACTCTTGCTGGGAAGAGTAT
>CATKHJ010017022.1:0-10073 GCA_949750685.1 Vernicia montana | reverse complement strand
TTGATTTTGTGAAGACTCATTTCTTTGGCAATATTTGATTTACGTGTATACAATGAATGTAAACGGATCATTGTATTTGTTGAATTATCATTTATCTCACAGGATGGTTTAATTAAAGTCTCTGTTCTCTTGCATTTCTGTTCTAAATCTCAAAAAAGAAACTCATATAAGACTAAAACGTCAATGATTTTCGCTATTGAGCATTAATTGTGCTAGCAAATTCAAACAGAACAAGTAATTCAAGAGTAATATCAACTTGAAACTGGAAATAACACCTGCGAATCAAATTAACATTAAACACTTCCATGAATATATATAGACTGCTATTCTTAATTATTTGTAGCTTTCGCTCGCACAACTAGGGCTGAGCACGGTTCGGTTCAAATTGGGACTGAACTAAAAGCCAGTACTGTACTAAATCAAAATTTTCTATATTGTTTCTATATAGTTCGGTATGATTCTCGCTCTAAATCTCAAATTTCTTACAATACAATATTAAAACAGTTCGATATTTCTACAGTACAGTACTAAAACAGTTTGGTATTTCGGTTCGATACGGTATTTCCGAGTATTGTGCTTAGTCTTAGGCCTAAGATTTGGATTTTAATGGATTTTATTAAAACTTGTATATATATATCAATAAATAAATAAATTTTATATATATATATATATATATATATATATATTGATGCAAAGGGGGGCTAAAAGCCACTAAAACACAAGCTCTAACATTTCTAGGCGAGCAAACTCCCATATAATCACGCATGAAAATCTGAGAAACAAAATTTGGGCAATCTGTAAGCTTATGGTATCCTCTAGCATACTCCAAAGCCTTGTTAGCAAGCATATTAGCTGCTCCATTCCCTTCGCGATAAACATGAATCACATGAACCCTCCAATCCCGTTGCAGCAACTCCAAACAAGCCTGGACCAGATTGGATTGAAGGCTATTACACACTGCTTTCTTTGATAACCAATCCACCACCAGCAAAGAATCAACCCTCCACAATTAGATGACGAAATCCAAGCTTCCAAGCCAAAAGTAAACCCTTAAGGACAGCCCAAAGCTCAGCATCTATAGCATTACATACCCCAATGTTCAGAACAAAACCCCTGATCCATTTGCCATTAGAATCTCTGAGTAATCCAACACCCACCCACCACCCACCCACCCCCCCCCCCCCCCCCCTTGCTGCACCAGGATTGCCTTTACTGCATCCATCAGAGTTAAGCTTAATCCACCCTTGAATAGGAGGATTCCAGCCCACTAAAATGTCATTACTCAAGTTGGATGTCAGCAAGGAGGATTTATTAAGAATAAAAGCTTCTTTAATTTGAGAAAAATTATTTCTCAACCATTAAACTTTTACACCAGTATCAAGCCTCTCTTGGCGAAACACCAACCCACATCTCCACTTGCATAACCACCACACCGTTACGGAGAAGAAATCCCTCCACTTATTATTGAACTCTGAATGCTTAGCACTTCGCAAGTTGTAAGCAATCCAATATTGGAAAGTTAAGGATTGATGTTAAGCTAAAACATGAGGAGGGAGAAACGAAGACAATAACTGAGTGGCCATACAACAATCTCTCAGAATGTGAGCTGGAGTTTCAGCAGCTTGATTGCAGGCTGTACAAATATTGCTAGCAGCAATACCTCTCTTAACTCTTTCACGATTACACATAAACTTTTCATGGAAAGCAAGCCAGAGGAAGGTTGAATTCGATGAGGAACTTCTAGCCTCCAAATGGACTTCCAAATCTTGTTATTCCTGGAAATATACTTAGTTTGTTGCACTAAATAAGCGGACTTCATAGAGAAAGACCCATTGGGAGTTAAAGATCAGCAAGCAGAGTCAGTTGCATCCGGATTATCTCTCAAGAACACCCCAGCTAAAAGAGCTTCTATATGAGGAGGAAGTAAGTTAGAGAGAGCACTCCAATTCCAACCACTACCCGAATCCCAGTAGTCCACCACCGGCTTATACTGCTTAACCATACTAATATCAGATAGAATTCAAGATATAAGAGGAAATGGACATAGCCAAGAATCTAGCCAGAAAAGAGCTGTGCTACCATTCCCTATTAATTGAGAAACTAATAGCGAAACTGATATTGTAAAGAGGTGATATGCTTGAGCTGATATTGTGCAGATTTTGTAAAAATATTGTACAGATTTTCTAGAGATATTATAGGAACTAAAATTTGTTGTAACCGATTTTGTAGAAATATTGTACAGATTTTCTAGAGATATTATTCTTTGGTTCTGTTTTCCTATTGTATCTATAAGAGTAGTATGCTTCTTCAGTAATAGTATACAAAAGACAGAGATCCTCTTTTACCAAATTTATCATGGTATCAGAGCGTAAGTTTTTCTTTTAAAATCAAAATATCAGAATGACAAACTCATCCAACAAAAATGAAGCAGCCAATTCTCCATATGCGCTGCAACCAACAGACAATCCTGGAGTTTCTCTAATCACCTGTTTACTCAAAGAAGATAATTATTCAACATGGTGTAGAGCCATCACAAATGCTTTGTTAGCCAAAAGTAAATTTGGTTATGTGGATGGTAGTCTTCCAAGACCTGAAGCAAATTCAAGAAACGAAGCCGCATGGATTAAGGGAAATTCCATGGTGATTTCTTAGCTTTTTAATTCATTGCATCCCTCTCTTCATGACAGCTTGGCTTTCTTTGACACAGCAAAGGAGCTTTGGAAAGATTTGGAGGAGCGATTCTCACAAGGAAATGCACCTCGTGTTCATCAACTAAAGATGGAGATAGTTAATACTCAACAAAGGGATCAATCGGTAGTCACTTACTACACCAAATTGAAGGGATTATGGGATGAATATGGATCGTATTCAAACATACCAAAATGCACTTGTGGCGCTATTAAGGAGTTTGCAGCAGAAAAAAAAAAAGGGAGAATGACAAGTTCAATGTTGTTCGATCTCAAATTTTAAATACTGAACCTTTACCCACTTTAGCTCGTGTTTATGGTTTGGTGGCACAAGAAGAACGACAGCAGCAACTTGCTGCCAGCAAAGGAAGTAATTCATTGGAGGGGGCGGCTTTTGCAACCCCAAAAGGAAATACCAAGCCATCCAATTCTCGGTCATCAACAGGTAACCGTGATGTTTCTAAAATTTTTTGTGATCATTGTAAAAGGTCACGACACACCAAAGATACCTGTTTTGAGTTATATAGCTACCCGGATTGGTGGGAGAAAAACAGAAACAGATGAGTGTATGACTTCTTTTTCAGTAAGTGGTCTAACGAATGAGCAATATAACCAGCTTATTTCCCTTTTAAGTCTTGATAACTCCAAGGGTGTTGAACCAATGGCTAATTTTGCTGGTAAGGCTATTACTTCTTCTGCAACTACTTATGAGTGGATATTAGACTCTGGAGCTTTTGACCAATATGACTTGTGAAAGGAGTTTTTTGGCTAATGAAAGGAAGCTTAAATTTGGTTTTAATATAACCATTCCAAATGGCTCTTTTGTCACTGCTGATACTTATGGAAATGTGGCTCTCAATTCTTCAGTAACCGTAAACCATGTTTTGCACATAGCCACTTTTGCTTGTAATCTCGTTTCTATCAGTAAATTAACCTAAACACTAAACTGTGTTGCTCATTTTTTTTCCTTCCTTTTGTGTGTTGCAGGACCTAACCACGAGGAAGCTTATTGGAATGGGTGAGCTGAAGAATGGTCTTTATTTTTTCAAAAATCAAACATCTTCAGCTTTCCTGTCAAATAAAGACCAAACTGTCCTATTGCATGAACGTCTTGGTCACTTGTCTTTTAATCGTTTGTCTCTCATTTAAGATTTTAAGTCTTCTATTTCAAATAATAATTTTTGTGATGCTTGCCATCGAGCTAAGCAAATTCGTCAACCTTTCCGTGATAGTTCAATCAAAACTAAAGGGGCTTTTGATCTTATTCATTGTGATTTATGGGAACCTTATCGTACATCTTCATTATCTAAGTCTCATTATTTTTTGACTATTGTTGATGACTTTACCAGAGTTACTTGAGTTTATTTACTTAAATCTAAAATTGAAGTATCCCAAATATTACTTTCTTTTCTTGCCATGGTTCATCGACAATTTAATTGCCTTGTTAAAATTATTCGTAGTGATAATGACACAGAATTTACTAATATTTCTCTTCAACAAAGTTGTCAACAAGAAGGAATTCTTAATCAGTTTTCTTGTATTTCAGCACCTCAACAAAATGGTTTACCAATAAAATTTTGAGGTGAATGTGTGTTAACTGCTGCTTATTTAATAAATTACACACCCAAACCTCTTTTATCTGGAAAAAGTCCATATGAACTTTTATTTTCTTCAAAGCCTTCATATGCTCATTTATGTGTGTTTGGATGCCTTTGTTATGCTTCAGTTATCCCACGATCACATGATAAATTTCATGATAGAGCTACACTATGTATTTTTTTGGGATATCCATATGGCCAAAAAGGGTATAAGGTTTATGACCTCAAAACACATCAAGTTTTTGTATCTCGTGATGTCATTTTCCATGAGAAAATTTTTCCTTACAAAGAAAACATTCCCTCAAATGTTGCACCACATCCTCGAGTACCTTTGCCATTACCCATTGATGACGTATTCACTTCATATTTACCTTCACCCAATCAAAGCCCACCACTAACAAATTCAACCCAAAACCAAAATTCCACCCAAATACAAAAAATGAAGTGGTTACAAATGACGTCATACCTACCCCACAAACACAAGAACCAAATATTGAACAACCAGCACCACCAAATGCATCTAGACGACCCCAACGTGCTAAAATCCAGCCAGCCCGTTTTAAAGATTTTGAACTCAATTTCTCAAAAAATAAAGGCTCTTCTTCAGGTTCATCCAACACAGCTTGCTCAGGTACAGGTCCAACATATCCCTTGTCTAATTATGTTTCTTATTCAAAATTTTCTTCAGCTCACAAATGTTTTCTTTCGGCCATCACTCACCATAATGAGCCCACATCTTATCAACGAGCAGTGTAGGTTGACCATTGGAAGAAGGCCATAAAGAATGAGTTGGAAGCTCTTGAACAAAACCATACATGGACTTTGGAGCATCTTCCTCCTAATAAAAGAGCAATTGGGTGTAAATGGGTTTATAAAATAAAATACAATTCTGACAGATCTATTGAGCGTTATAAAGCTTATCTTGTGTGAGGTCTTGCCAGATCACCGATCCGATCCACTAGAGGGAATCGAAAATGCTCATTTGGATTTGGTCTCACAATGGAACCCTCGAATTCAGATTAGTTGATTTTGATAAGGTGCATTAGGAGTCGCCACCTTAATTTTATTTCATTTGGAAAAACCTTAATTTTATTTCATTTGAAAAAAGTTAAGGAAAAACTCATTTTTTACTCCAGTTATTATCCAATGAAAAAAGTGCACTAGTCCTCAATTACCAAAGAGGATATGAGGACTAGGTTTTCGATTCATTTAATTGGTTTGGCAAATTTAATACAAAATGGCTTAAAATGATTTCATGAACAATTATACAATGCATGAATTAAACTAAAGTAAAGCAATAAAGGAAATAATAGAAGTAATAGAAGAAAGCAATAAAGAAAGCAAAAAAAAAAATATTAAATTTACAACATTAACCAAATTAGGGGATACTCCCTCTAGCTATTATGAGTTATAGGAGAGTCACACATTCCCCAAAGTAAATAAATAAAACAAAGAAAAACAAGATCTAAATAATGTGAAGAAGGTGAAAAAGGAAGAAAGTTTATTTTAATTGGATTTGATGCTTTAGATAAGCATGCCTACGTATCCCTTCGAATGGGAATTAAAATCCACGTAGTTCACCCTTCTTACGAAGGGGGTTTGTTTAGTTTGAGTCTTTTATCATGTTTCAGATTGATTGATTAAAAGGTAGGTTGATTAATTAGTTAACCTAATTTATTTACCAAGTTAGATTAATTATTTCATATTTTAATTAACTAACAATCTAGATAAACCAATTTAATTAACTAACAAAGAAAAATAAAATAAATAAATAAATAAAATGAAAAAAAAAAGGAAAAGAAACTTACCTTGCGCTTGAGCAACTTGGGATGGCGGAGACATGTCTCGGTCGGCGGCAAACTTGCCTCGGATGGCGGGAAACTTTTGACTCGGTAGATCGACTCGAAAAGTCGCAACCCAATCTCGCTTTGCAAAGCAAGGAGCAATAGCAAAGCAAAAAATAAAAGAAACTGGGGAGCTCGTTCCTTTCGGACCAAACTTAGAGGGATGGCTCGCTCGATGCAAAGGCTAATCAAGCAATCCAAGGGATGTGTGAGCAAGCTCTGAGGTGTCTTGAATGAGCTGGGGAGTCTCCTTTATATAGGGAGAGAGCTAAAGACGATTTGGTGGGAATTCCGATGTGGGATTCGTGAACAGGAGCTTGTGACCGCATACTATCATGCGGTCACCGCATGAGCTTTTGCGGTCATGAATTGATGACCGCATATAGCCATGCAGTCACCGCATAGAAGCATGCGGTCACCACTCATGGTCATGGACCTAGTTTCAGCCTGTTCGACCCGTTTTCGCCCGTTCTCGCTCGTTTCATATCTGTTTTACACGATTCTAGTTGCATTGTATTCGTTATTTAATCCCAGATGATATGAGGTTGATTTAGAGGCTTGAGGGATGGGTCTCGATCCCGAGGCTCAAATTCTCAATTTTTGGAATTTTGACGATTTCGGCTTCCGGAGGTCTGTTTACCGAGTCTAAGTGCCTCTAGGGTTTGGTTGTATGCCAGAGAGTGTAAAATTAAGGGTTCACAGCTGCCCCCTCATCAGAATTGTCTTGACTATAAGGCAATTCTGATGATAGTGAACTTGAGGAAAGGGATGGAAAAAATGAATCAAAGAGATGTCCAAATCAGAATTTGGACATGTTTGGGTGAGAAAATGATTGAATTTGATGAAAGTGGTAAAAGGAACCATTGGGATGTTTAGGTGAGTGTTTATAAACATTTATGGGTGAAAGTTGACTGATAAATGAAGGCAGAAAAAATGAACCAGAGGGAAGTCTAGGTCAGAAACTAGATATATCTGGGTGAAGGGTGGATGAGGTGATATTACCGATTTGCTTGGAAAAATTTGGTTTGAAAGTGATAACCCCGGTCTGCTAGGGGAAAGGGATCCTAAAGCTATCTTAGGATGGGTCTGATTGTAGAAGGAAAACCTAATTCAGATTTAAGGTATGGATCCTAAGGCTATCCTAGGATAGGTCTGATTATGAAGGGAAACCTAATTCAGATTTAAGGTTTGGATCCTAAGGCTATCTTATGATGGATCTGATTTGAGATTGATTGGTTTGGGTGAAGGACTTTATGACTTCTTGATTCAGGGATTCAGATTGATGACCTGTTTTGATTCAGAAATTCAAATTAATGATCTTTCTTGATTAACAGAATTTGGATTGATGATCTGTCTTGATTAATGGAATTCATATTAATGATCCGTCTTAATTCGGGTGTTCTAATTAGTGACATGTTTAGTGTGAAATGCATCTGAATATGCAAAGATTTTTATCAATTGGATACCTTGAACAAGCGAAGGGTCAATTTGGTCTCAGAGTGCTAATCTTTTGGGAGAGAGAGTGCCCCCATTTTGGAAGGATAATGAAAAGGGGCTCGGTTATTCGGCCTTAGGAGGAAGTCAAGGCTAGGTCAGGTTTTGGCCTTGGACGAGGTCATTCTTGGAAGGATGATGAAAAGTGGCTCGGTTAGGTTTGGCCCTTGGAAGGCTCAATCAGGTATGACCTGGAAAGTTATCTTGAAAGGCTAGGTCAAATTTAGCTTGGAAAGTTATCTTGGAAGGCTCAGTCAGGTGTGGCCTAGGAGAAGATAATTCTGGAAGGTCAGGTTTGGCCTTTGGAAGGCTCGGTCAGGTTTGGCCCTAGAGGAGGATTAGGTAAGGAAGGCTCAATTAGATTTGGCCCTTGGAAGACTAGGTCAGATTTAGTCTGGAAGGAGGATTTAGGTAGGAAAGGCTCGGTTAGGTTTGGCCCTTAGGTCAGATTTAGTTTGGAAGGAGAATTTAGGTAGGAAAGGCTCAGTTAGGTTTGGCCTTTTCAAAGAAAAAGATGGCGGGTTGGCTTTGTATGACCCATCTGTTAAGAGTCTGCCTCTAGACATGGCTTTTAGAGGTGATTTGACTAGCTGTTTTGCCCCTTGATTTTACTTGTCCAAATGACTTGGACTTTAGGGATGGTATGATTTTGCCAAAGAGGCTCAGACTTGGAAGGATGGTATGATTTGCTAAAGAAGAATGGGATGGGCTTTAACTGGTTCAGGCCCATTTTAATCAACTTAAGGATGATAGGCCTTGGGAGTCATGGCTTGACTTTTGGCTTTGCCAAGGAAACTAGGCTTAAAGGATCATGAGTTTTTGAGAAATTTGAGAGTTTTGGTGGGCTTGGCCCTTGGAAGATGAGATTTTTCCAAAGAGACTTAGATTTGAAAGGATGGTAGGTTGAACCTTTTGAAAATGTATTAGGGATGTTGTATGATTTTGCTATTGCAGCATGATTTATAGAGAAGACAAACACAACTTATCTTATTGTCTGAAATCAAATAGACTCTTAAAGTGACAGGACTTTTGGGAAAACACTGGATTAATTTTGGACAACGACTCGGAAGACGCGCTCCTTGATTGATGATAGGAGCTATTTAGCTTTTTGAGCTAAAAGACGTGACAAACGACTTAAATGATATACCCTTAATGAATGATAAGGACTACTTAGCTGCTTAAGCTAAGAGACGTGACGGATGATTAGGAAGGATATGCCCCTATTGAATGACAAGGGTTACTTAGTTGCTTGAGCTAAAAGACATGATGGATTAACTAAAAGACAACATGGATGGACGATATGGAAGACATGATCATGACGAATTTAACAAAAGGTGATTTGAAAGGCGTGCCCCTAATGAGGGATCAGCCAGAGGATGATGACTTAGGAAGATATGCCCTTGATATGGGATAAGGACATAAGGAACATAATGATTGGACTATGATGAATCTTTTTTTTTTTTTTAGCTCTAACTTATGTCTGAGCCGTCCTTTCGGGTTTTCAACTCAACGAGCTTGCTCAAATTTCTGCCTAAGTCGCCCTTTTGGGTTTTCAACAAAACCGTACATGGACTTTGGAGCATCTTCCTCCTAATAAAAGGGCAATTGGGTGTAAATGGGTTTATAAAATAAAATACAATTCTGATGGATCTATTGAGCGTTATAAAGCTCGTCTTGTGTGAGGTCTCGCCCGAGCATCAGTCTGATCCACTAGAGGGGATCAAAAATGCTCATTTGGGTTTGGTCTCTCGATGAAACCCTCGGGTACAGATTGGTTAATTTTGAAAAGGTGCATTAGGAGTCGCCACCTTAATTTTATTTCATTTGGAAAAAGTTAAGGAAAAACCCATTTTTGACTTCAGTTATTATCCAATGAAAAAAGTGCATTAGTCCTCGATTACCAAAGAGGATTCAGGGACTAGATTTTTGGTTCATTTAATTGGTTTGGCAAATTTAATACAAAATGACTTAAAATGATTTCATGAATAATTATAATGCATGAAAAATTATACAATACATGAATTAAAGTAAAGTAAAGCAATAAAGGAAATAATAGAAGAAAGCAAAAAAGAAAGCAAAAAAAAAAATATTAAATTTACAACATAAACCAAATTAGGAGATACTCTCTCTAGCCCTTATGGGTTATAGGAGAGTCACACATTCCCCAAAGTAAATAAATAAAACAAAGAAAAACAAGATCTAAATAATGTGAAGAAGGTGAAAAAGGAAGAAAGTTTATTTTAATTGGATTTGATGCTTTAGATAAGTATGCCTATGTATCCCTTCGAATGTGAATCGAAATCTACGTAGTTGTGAGGCCTCGCCCGAACGCCCCTCCCCTCGCTCGTGGGGGAAAATTGCCTTAAGGAAAGGCGAGAGCGATTTTTAAGGGAGGTTAAGGAACGGGTTTCGGTGCTCACGATTGGAAGCGGCTATCGCCTCGGAAAATT
>CATKHJ010017002.1:0-35205 GCA_949750685.1 Vernicia montana | reverse complement strand
AAAAAAAAAAAAAAAGAGGAAGTAGAAGAGAATTCAGTGAAAATAAATAGCAAAAATTCAATAAAATAATAAAAAATAACGTGATATTGTTGGATCTCGAAGCCCAACACTCTAGTCTTGACGCTAAAATTGGAAACATCGTGTTTTCCATTTGCTTTATATATAAGGTTATTAGAATGAAAATGGGAAATTACTTAAAATAGTTTATAGTGTAGTTATAAATTAGAAAAATAGAAAAATTCATCTTTAATTTTATATTTAGAAAATTTTTATAACTAAACAATAAATTATGTTTTCCAAATTTTTAAGAATTATTTTTTAAAAAATAGATATAATTTTTCATAATTAAACAAGGCTTATATATATTTTTTTAAGTGAATAATTCAATTGAAATGTTTATTGATATAACATGCTAAAATAATATTATATATTATTTTCATACTTATTTATAGTTCTCATTGTAAAAAAAAATGCAAATACTATAATTGTTTTTTTTACCAATCAATTGAATTGAAAATATTTCAGATAGGCATATAAAAATTTTAATAAATTTATAAAATTAAATCATAATTATTTGTTTAAACTTGGAGATAAAAATGGAGATTGTACTAATTGACTTGGTTTATTTAATTGAATGGAAGAGGTTGATAAAAAAGAAGTTTGCTTATTGATTTTTTTTTTCACATGACTACTTAATTTTAACATTAATTTTGGGTTAGAATGCATAATCCATTATTTGAAAGTAATAATAATTTTCAAAAAAATTACTGATTATAAGAGATTATATTTACAAATTAAAGTGATATAAAATATAAAATAAATATTTTTTTTTGCCAAATAAATATAAATATAAATATAAGAGATTATAATTTTCACTTTAATATTAAATATAAATTTATCTTAATTGAGGGATAAAAAATAAAAAATAAAAAAGAGGGACTGGAAAGTGACTCTCCATCTTGTGTGTGATTCCGCCCCTCAATAAAAATTATAATTATGATATTCTAATGTTTTATTATTATTTTTTTAATTTGTGAAATAACGAAATATAACAAAATTTTTACAATCTGGAGGGAGTGAGTGAACCCAGCGTTGGTTTTATTGGTACGCATTACATTACATTACATTACATGAATGATCTCTTCAATAATGCAAGCGAAGCAAAAACAATTATTATCAGTTTTGGGGCTCTCTCTCTCTCTACAGTGGCCTTAATCCAAATTTCTTGGATGGGCTCTTCTTCTTCTTCTTCTTCTTATCTTCTATAAACAAACAAACAAACAAATAGCTTTCTAAAAATTTTCAAATTTCCATTCTCTAAATCTCTGAATTGAAAAAATGGTTTCCAATTATCAGAAGAAAAACCTTCAATCTGTATTATCCACCAACCTCAAAAAGCTAACAATCACACCACCAAATCCCAATTCTGACTTCGACTTCTCTGAAGTCTTTGGCCCACTCACCCCACACCCAAATCAATCCCAATCTCCTTCAACCTCAACATCAACTTCCTCCGCTTTTATCGGAGACCCACTTGTAATCCACAACCGGTCCCATTCTTTCGTGGGTCCTTCCCCTCGCTACACCCTCTCCTCTTCCCTTCCTTTCCAAATCCAAGAAGAGGATCTCGAAAACGATAATGAAGTTGTTGTTGTTGTTGTTGTTGATGATGAAGATGACAATAACAAGGGGAAGAAGAGCAAGAGTGAGCAAGTGGGTAGTAGTAAGATTGGGCCTGGTGATTTTCAGATCCTGAGAGTTGTAGGACGTGGAGCCTTTGGTAAGGTGTTTCAAGTGAGAAAGGAAGGGAGTAGTGATTGTGAAGATGGTGATGGGATTTATGCAATGAAAGTGATGAGAAAGGATACTATTATCAAAAAGAATCATGTCGATTACATGAAGGCCGAGAGAGATATTCTTACCAAAGTTGTGCATCCCTTTATTGTTCAGCTTCGTTACTCTTTTCAGGTGCTTTTTTTTTCTTCTTTACCTTCATTTTTATTAAAAAGGAAAAAACTTTAATGGTAGCAGACATTAATTTCTCTCCAATTCAACATTCTTGGTATTGTATATAAGTTGTTTAGGCCTTTCCAACACTATTTCATTTCTATTTGAGACCCATTTGATTAGCTTGATAAAATTGTTGAATTTATTTATTTATTTATTTATTTATTTTGGCTTAACTCTCCATTTGAGTGCTAGAATTGTATGAAGTTCTCTTTTTTTATTGTTTGATGTTGTGATTGATGGATGCTCTTCTAGCAAGTAGCAATAGAATGATAGCTTACCTTAGCTTGAGCACTGTTCAATAAAGGTAGTAATGTTAGTGGGCCATGTTATTCAACTAACAAGCAGAGAAAACATCATCACTGTAATCAAATTGCTAGTTTCCATTTGCAAGTTAATGATAAAAGGGTTGCTGAACTTCACATGAATGTACATAATTCTTAGTTATTAGTTCTTACAGCCACTAACTTATTTCACTCCATACTTTCAATCGTGTGATCGAGGTGGTTAGCTGCATTTTCTTTGGTCGCTTCATTTTCCTATAGATTTTTTATTTTATCGGTCATGTTTTGTTTATTCCCTTTTTGAATTTGATGAGTTTTCACCATAAATGATTGTGAAATTTATTTGGTCCTGTATGAAATCATTCTTTTTTTTCCTTTTCACTTTACAGACCAAGACTAAGCTTTATTTGATACTGGATTTTATGAATGGAGGCCATCTTTTCTTTCATCTTTATAGACAGGGGATCTTCAGGTATCTTTCTGATCTTTTGGACTTCTTATCATGATGTACATGTATCTGTTTTAATTTTTTTCTTTTGGTATGTCTTGGGTAGTGAGGATCAGGCAAGGATTTATACTGCTGAGATAGTATCTGCTGTTTCACATCTTCACAAGTGCGGGATTGTGCACCGGGATCTTAAACCTGAAAATATTCTCATGGATTCTGATGGGCATGTATGGCCATGTCCCTGCACTTCATCTTGTGGCAGTATCTATGAAAATCATTACATTAAACATTTTCACTTTATTTCCTTAAAAGGTATACGTGTCATGCAGATTATGCTAACTGATTTTGGACTGGCAAAGGAAATTGATGAATCAAGTAGATCCAATTCAATGTGTGGAACAACAGAATACATGGCTCCAGAAATTTTGCTGTCTAAAGGCCACAACAAAGATGCAGATTGGTGGAGTGTTGGAATACTCTTGTATGAAATGTTAACTGGGCAGGTAATATGTTGGTGCTTACTGGTGACTACAAAAGTCTAGTTAAAGGCATTTTCATATTTGCTTCAAGGAATTGCTTTGGTCAATTCTTCTCTCTCCCATTTTCTAATAATTGAGAAGTGCTATTTTTGGTGCCAATTTTTTGACGTTGGTCCTGAAAATGATCTTAATATATGTCAATATCTGCAGCCCCCATTTACACATAAAGATAGAAAGAAACTTCAGGAGAGGATAATCAAAGAGAAAGTCAAGCTTCCACCATACCTCAGCTCTGAAGCTCACGCTTTGCTCAAAGGAGTAAGTATAAGCTTCCATGTGGTTTCGCCCCTCTCTTACTCCATTTTACTTTCTCTCTATTCCAATTTCAAACAGTCACAAAAATAACAGAATGTTATTTTTATTTATTGCAGTTGCTGCAAAAAGAACCTTCTAGAAGGTTAGGCAGTGGTCCTGGTGGAGGTGATGAAATCAAAAGTCATAAATGGTTTCGGTCAATCAACTGGAAGAAATTAGAGGCAAGGGAATTGCAGCCTAAGTTCAAGCCAGATGTGAGTGGAAAATATTGTACAGCAAATTTTGACAAGTGTTGGACAACAATGCCTCTTGATGACTCGCCAGCTTCCACGCCAACAGCTGGTGAACATTTCCGAGGGTACACATACATCGCACCAAACCCTTGGCTTTCATCTGGATGAATTAAGGGTTTAATGAAACAAACCAGCCTATCAAATGTTTTGTAAGTTTATCTTTCTTAATTGTTATTTAACTCTGGAAAGAGAAGAAAATGAAAAAATAAATACATGCTGATCTCTCGCATGCGTTGTACATTGTTCTTGAATAAAAGATGAAAGCTACTTACAAGTGTTAATAGGTCAAATCAGCAAGTAGTGATTGTCGGTCTAACTTTTCCTGGTAAAATGGAAGGTGAAAATTTTTGTGCCAATTTTTGTTCATCTTTTGTGCAAGTCAAAAGCTTATAATTAGAGAAAAATCTGAATTTCAGAACTTACAGTACAGCACATTTATGTGTTTGAGTCACTAAATATCTCCAGTTTTTGTAAAGCAGACTTCATCTGTTTAACGGTCCTGTTGCCTGAGAATTACTTAGCAAATAGTTCCGAAATGTCAGAATATTATATTAATAGAACCTTCAATAATTATATTAGAAATTAGAAATCATTAATCTGCAAGACATTAGCTGGAGGATCACTAAATCAGTTTGTGTGTGTTGAAATGCTAAGTTTCCTTATGAGGATGACAAGTTTCCTTATGAGGATGAGAATAATATGGAAACATACATTGTGAATGAGTAAATATTATGGTCCCTATTTTGGATCTAGTTATGGTAATGGGTGTATGTGGTTGATTATAGAAATAGAATTAGGGCTCCTTAAGAGAACCCTACGATCTCTTAGAGCTTGTTAAGAGAGAACTCTACGATCTCTGAGTTTGAGGAACTCAAAACCTTGTTTAAAATTCTGCTTACTTCTTTTATTAACTCACAACCTTTTAAATGGAGATACAATAACAAATACTAGATAACTACCCACTACAATAACTTCTCACAACAATAAAGAAACTTACTTAATAACTACCCACTAATGGAAACTATTTCCATATTCTTATCTATATACATGGAAAAAACAGAAAATGAAACACTAAACAAAACTACTGAAAATATATCTATAGCTTCTGAATTTAGCTTCTTAACATCATACAAAGTGACAAGTATTTATAACTTAACTCAAGACGGCTTATCGAAACATCTTTCTTTATGAAGTGCTAACTCTGATATTCATTCTTTTATCACATTTAACTTGCCAATCTACCATATATGAGTTGGTTTGACAGACAATTGAACAAGGGGTAAAAAAAGAATAATTTTGCTGGAATCTGTAACTTCCACATCTACATAGACCGAGTGCCAATGTGTCAAAGCATATGACCTATTAACAAACTCCAACAAAAGACATATATGTCAGCTCAAAGAGGAAAATGCTACTTCAACCAACAAAGTTAGACAACTAAACAAAATCCAGCACTTCGGAGGTTGCCAAAACATAAGGTGATGAAAATTAACAGAAAAGCAACTTCACCTGTATCAAGGTCTAGCAAACTTAGTACATAGTAAATATACTGATATATTTTGTGGTCTATTACTAATGTGGTGAGACTTTGTTTGAGCTGCTAACAATTTTATGCTAGGAGTGTAACTTTACTCTCTATTTTGTCTTGGATCACTTAATGTTAGAACATATCGATATATGTTACCGACTTTTATGTTTTTTTTTTCATTTTTTTAGTGCATGTCAAGTGCACTGCACACTTGCAATTCTGTTAACTTTAAAGAATTTAAATAAGTGAAACAGAAACTGCAAACTGAAAAAAGATAAGGAAAATGGAAATAAATCTTAAAAAATGTAGAAAATATGGGATCAGGAAAGCATGCAGCATAAGATAGAAGAATGGAAAATTTAAATGCAAACCTACTTGAAAATGGTGTGAATATGAGTTAAAAATTTGTGCAAAAGCTTTTCTTATTTACAAAGTGATACAAGCAAGGTGGTAAAATGTTGGTTAATATTTGACTGAAGTTTGTTGACAATAGTGTTTCTCAAGATATTAAATAAAATCTACTTAAATATGCACTTATAAATTAGAAATGAGCATCCAAATCATTCTGAATTAAGTTCACTGTTGTGTCAAACCTTGGGAATCTCTAGAAATGATATTCATTGTTAATAGTCCTAAGTAATTATGGACATTTTTCTCAATGCTTCTTGTGAGGAAGTTTACATTGCAATGTCAATAGTTGTTGACTGTTAGTGATTATAAAATTCAAGCCTTAACTACCAATTTATTTTATCTGAAGAAGTGAATAGTTAGGACTGTTAAAATCACCCCTCAAAAGTATCTTTTGGCAAGACTCAGTACTGATGTAGGCAATGGGGATTCCATCTTATTTTGGCATGACATTTGGTATTGTGTATCTCCTCCAATATTGGGAAATATTTTGATTGGTTAGGACAAGATTAGTTTTGTTATCTCTTGTATCATTACTTTCAATGGGATGTAGCTTTTGTGTGGAATATTAAGTAGTGGTAAGTGGGGACCTCACACAATTTTTTATTTGTTGTACAATATGGTGTTGAATACACAGAGAGGATTGTTCTCAGTGGAGGCTTACGAGAGGAGAATGCTTTGAAATCCTATTAGTACAATCTGGTCATAGAGAGCAAAACCACTGGATGGTTTATCATACAATTTGACAGAGTTGTGCTCCTAGAAAGGTGCTCATCTTGCTTCAGAAGAAGAGAAACAAGAGAATATCAATTATTGATTGCCTCCAATAAAGTTATAATTAGTGGCTGAAAGTATTGAATTGGTGCAGCACCTCATTGGAATGTTATTAAGACTTTCATGGAATTTGGATTTGCTTAGTCACAGAATCTCTTGAGTTGCAGTGTTCCAATTGAGTTTGAGTGTGGGCTTCAATAAGTGTGTATCATGTAGAGGGAGAAAAGGGGGAGAGAGAGAGAGCTTTATTAATATTGTGTTAGTATTTTATGTTCAATGTTTACTATGTGACTTCATAGCTACAGAGCATGAAGAAGCAATAGATTTAGGAAAAATCAGAGAATTAGTTTTGAGATAAACATAATACCTGTGAAAGACTGTTGAGATAGAAAAAGAAAAGGAGAGAGAGAGAGAGAGGTGAGAGTTAATGTTTGATGATCTGTAGTCGCACAGAAAGTAAATCAGAATTGCTACTTTGCGTTAAATATTCATATCAATAGAAGACTAGCATGGCATTTGCTTGAAATATTCTTTTGAAATAGATTAAGCAACATGTGGATCAAGCTACATTAGTAAATATATGTGATATGATTAGTGTTTTAACACGAGGCTGGATCCTTGTTAGAGCTACATGACAAACAAGGTCTAGAGCTTTCTGTCCAAAGTTGTTGACTATTTGTAAGAAGTATATATAGTAAAGTTACCACTCTACAGGGATAAGTCCAATCTGATGGGAAGTTCATGGTTTCCCATTTCATATGACTATTGCCCTTAATTTTCATAAGCTTTGATGCGACAGGACAGAGTTGGGTTTCTTGTAGCGGATACATGGTATTCTTGCACTAGTTGCAGGCTGATCACTTTTGTTATCCATATGCAAGAGAGCATAAGAACTTGAGATGATTTTCAATCTAGTTATCATTTGAAAGCATCTTAGAATATCCAATCCAGAGCACTAAAATACCTTATGGCTTAGCTGTCTAGAAATTATTGAGAGAGAGGGAGGGAGCTAAGATTCTGTTTAGAACTTCCTTGTGAAGGTGACACAAAGTGATGGTGAATAGCGAAGAGAAGCTTTCAGAAAGTACAAAGAGGAAAGTAGTGTAGAAGAATCTTGTTCCTCACTTGACTTGAACACAAGCAACACATTTGATACTAAAGAAAAGCTTCAATTTAGAAAAACCTCATCAAAATATGCTTTAGCTTCAGCATCATATCTGAAAGCTAGAATCACCTATCCTATTTTAAACACATTTTATAGGCAAAAATAAATTATCAGAACTAAAATAACTTTCTTCTTGGGCCTGTATGCAAACAACATATTAGTCCAATGTTGGAAATAAAGCCTGGGTGATTAAGATTAAGTTGAAATCAGCCATGTGATCCCTCATCAGTGGGATATTTCACTAGATATGCACTTGTCATGCATAGGTTAGTGGGGAATATAGATTATTTTGAGTGTCCATTATTAATATATCATCTTCTAAGAAAGGAACTTATCTAAAGGATTGAGAAAGGAATCTCCACAAACCAAAGGAACTCGGGCTTTATATGGTCATAATTAAGAGTTCCCACAACTGAGAAGAACCTAGATAACAGTTAGTTTATCTGTCCTCCTAGATTGTGTCAAAAACAAGCTTGACAAGCCTATTTATATATCCACTTGTTTAATCTGCAGTCATTGTTTGTTCTAGGAGAAAAGTTGAACTAGAAATTTCTTAGAGCGGTCATGAGTGGTAAGGACAGGAACAATAACTCCCTTTGTGAGAAGTCGATGAAGATGGTGGTGAATATCATTAAAATGTCTTCTTTTTCTATAGCTAAGATGAGTCTCGGAGCAACCGGGCCTTCAGTTGTT
Source organism: Vernicia montana (assembly GCA_949750685.1). Lineage (NCBI taxonomy): Eukaryota > Viridiplantae > Streptophyta > Magnoliopsida > Malpighiales > Euphorbiaceae > Vernicia > Vernicia montana. Next base: position 26,811 of record CATKHJ010017002.1, on the reverse strand, counting down.
ACCAAAAACCTGCCATCTGTGACAGGTTCTATTATTGATGCTAACAAACCATTGCTGACTGAATTTCCTGGAAGCCGAAAGTCACAACAGGTGCGGAGCAGGTCAAAACCCTTTTCATTTGTGATGCAGCCTGATGAAGGGAATGGTTCTTCATATGTGATTCATGAGGAGAACAGTGTTATAGATGGAATGGCTTCTGATTATATCAGGAAGTTTCATGAGAAGAATAGCTACGATGCACATGTGCACGAGACATCATCACTCTCTCCATTCAGACCACCTCGTCCATTACGAGCAGTGAAGTAGCTTATCTTTTTAAACTGTTTCTGTATTTCAATATGTACTCTTATCAACTGCAATGTTTGGTTAGAATAAACTTTTATATAATATCATAATCTTTTGCTCGCTTGAACAAGTTAGCTATTAGTATTTACTTTTTGCTTCTGGTTTCTGAAGTATAGATTCTCCATCCATTTTTTGATTATTGGTTTCTTTACTTATTATTGGTCCTAAACCAGTTCTTAAAATGGTAAAACTTGATCATCAGTAAAAATATTGGTTCTGTTTTATTTGCTGCCTGCTTTTTATAAAATAATTAGTTGGATTATTGACTTGCTACCTGCTTAGTTTACTCCTTGTTCCATCAAATCATCGTATTGTCATTAAGCATATCATCTTGAGTGGGAAGAAAGAAGCTCGTCTGTGTTCCCAATAAAATGACAGATTACTTTTGACTCTGAATACCATAATGGAATGTATTTGAGTCTGATTTTAGTGTATACTCCATCCATTCCACTATAGAAAGGCATTTTAACTAATTCATCAAGATTAAAAATGTAGTTAATTTAAATTAGTTATAAACCATCAAAATTAAATTACTTTTCATTTTGGAAAATACAAAGATAAAAGTCATTATTGAATTTTATTAGTTCAAAAACTCCACTCCCACTATTTCTTGCCATTAACATATCTTGAAAAAGCAAAATACTAGTCAAAAAAGATTTTAAATTTTCAATAAACAACTAATGGATAAAATGGAAAAAAAATCATTAATGGTACATTAGTTATCTAAAAAAGACTTATAAATAGAACAAAAAAAATTCACTAAAATGTTTTATATATAACATTTATGCTAAAAATACATTCTATTACATACATCTCATTCCATTGCACCTTACCAAAATTTTGTGATAATTGTGATTATTATTGCTAATGGTAAAACATAATTTAAGCTATTTATGGGTTCTGGCCAATATTATTGGTTAGAAAGTATAGCATTTAGTTATTTATGTTAATTTTATGACAATGCTTAATCTATTAAAGCTTTTTCCATAATCATAATTAATTACCCATTTTCTTTAAATTGAAAAACTTCACAATGTGAAATTTCCAATATAAATGAGTGGATGAGATAGAGGATAATTGGAGCTTTCTATAAAAAAGCAAACGGTAATAAACTAAAAAAAAAAAAAAAAAAAAAAAAAAAAAGATGCATAAATAAGCAAAAGCAGGGAGCATATTTTGTCCCATAATTTAATGGTGGGCTCCTTAATCATGTGATTAACAATAGAAGAAGAAGAAGCTCTTTGTCTACCCAGTCCACGTTAAGGCTATAATTTCAATGATTATTTACGTGCGAATAAGTAACATTATCTTTGAAATAGTGACTTGTTTGGCATCTTGGGGAATACTACTTCAATACCTTCATGTTTCATTAATTGGATTGATTATGAAAATCTAACATTTATCCTTGTTGAGCAGTTGACCCTCAATTTTAGTTGAGAGTGAAATTTTGATAAATTTATTGCATCAATAAATTTCTAAATTAGCCTTATTATAAAAATTATTAGAATTAGAAGAGTGATAATAAAAATTTAAAAAGACAAATATGAAAGAAAATTTTAAGACAACAAATATGAAAAAAAAAATGAAATAATTTAAGTATAAATTTATTTTTTTTTAAAAAAAAAATATGGAGCTAGGGCCCCTAAATCAGCCATTATCCTCATTTCTAATTTTCAACGCATGATATCACTTTGATTAATTTCATAAAACAGGATCGTCTTTATTCTTAATTTTTATTTACCATTTCCTTTATTTAGCATCATTATATTAACTCAACCCAATTAATTGGTAACTCACTGTGTATTGATGCATTTGCTTCCTTCTCCTTTGTTTAGAACTATATTTTGAAACAAATATAGTCATTAATTTATTTTTTTTCACTTATTTACCTGACATCATTCAAGATATGCTTCCTCCGTTTCACAATAATAATCATTTTAGGAAAAAAAATTTATTTCAAATTATTTATCGTTTTAGGGATTCAATGCAATATTTATTAGTTTTTTTTCAACTTTACTCTCATTTCAAACTCCAATATCTCACATGTTTTTCTTATTTGGTGAGAAAAAAATAATGATATATTTGTCCATACTAATTAAAATTGAAACTATTTAATAACTTGCTTAATATATATACATCTTCCTAAAACGTTTATTATTGTGAAACGAATAGAGTATTTCTTACTTTGCTACTTCTTATCATATCAATACACTCAACTTTTCTATATTAATGTGCTTGCTTATCTACAAATTTTGATTTGTTATGTACAAAAAAAAATTAAAAAAATAAAATTCTAATTCACATTTCTGATTTTTTATTCTCAATAACTTAAAAAACTAGAAATTTTTTAAATAATCTCCTTATTGCTTGAAATGATGGAATGGAAAGCTTCCACCAGTAAAGAAAAGGAAAATACTTTATATATATATATATATATATTAATTGTTAGATCTCATAACTCTTTTTTTTTTTTTTTAATTTAATTTTTTTAATCCATCCATTAGAAAGCAATAATCATTAATTTATGAGTGGTTAATTTAATTATCATGTTATTAAAGTGGTTACTTATACTTTTGAGGGTTGATCTTAAAAGTAATATATAGTTGATTTAATATTAATAATCTATATTCAAAAATGACGGTTTGAGTAATAATTAATATTTCACGTTTTCAAAATGTTATTTCAGTTTGAATAATAATTAATATTCATTTATACATACATGAATAAATTAAATTAAATAATATGTTTCTAAATAATTTTGCCAAACCAAATTTATTTATTTATTTTTAATCTTATTGGCGTATTTTTAAAAATTTGGCAAAAAAAAAAAAAAAAAAAAAGCATTTTTAAAAGAATGGATAATGTGGGAACTATAAACTGTTTCTTTCAGGCTTTTGCCTAGTTTGTTTCTAATTCTACCAAAAAAAAAAAAAAAAAAAAAAACTATAAACTGTTTCTCAATCAATTCATATGGTTTTCCAATCAAATCAAATCATGAGGCCCACAAACAATGAAAGCCATTAGTTTTCTTCAACATTGAAATCCATTCTCTCTCACTCTCACTCATTATTAACTTATGAAAGAATGTGTTAATTAAGATTGGTCAACTCTCAAGTATTTTTATTTGTTAAAAAATAAAAATCGGAAGAAGGAATTAAAAAAAGGGAAAGAGAAAGAGAAAGACCTAATTTGACGTATGTATTTTGGCTAAATGCTTAAGGTGGATCTCGTTCTCGTAGATCAAATTGGAGCTCCCCACTAACCCTATAATAATATTCTATTAAAAATTAAATATATAAATCACGACTTTACTCATTAGCCAAACATAAAATTCTATTCTATTCTTTTCTTTTTTCCTTCTGTGTGTCTTTCATTCTAACTAATGAAAAAACACAGATAAATGTAACGTTGTATAGCATAAATACGGTAAGTATGCCTAATTTGTTATTAAAGGGTTCACTGCAAAACTTTCAAATTTTAGTTTTATTTTCTCATAAAAATTCATCCACGTGCAAATTACAAAAAATAAAGAAAAATCACTAAATTTCCAAATCCAACAAAAACAATACTGCAACTTCCATTTTGGAGATATACATCTCTCTTATGCAAAATCAAGAGGGGAAATTTTGAAATTAGGATTTAGGCATAAAAGAAGAAAATAAATAAAGAGAGAGAAATCCATAAAACCCACTATTTCAGGAAAAAAAAAAAAAAATAGGACTCCATGAGAAAATCTAAGTTTAAAAATCATTATGATTGTGAATTGTGATGGAAGAAAGAAATTAAATCTTCATAAATTTGATTTAAAGGAGGAAAGATTTGAGAGGAAAAAGAAGATAAAAAAACTCAAAAGGATGATGAAATTTCTAATTACTTTGATGGTATGGAGAGAAGAGGAAGAGAGAATGTTCTTAATTGTTTGAGCAAACTTATCATTTCATCTATTTAATATTGAATAAAATATCATTACAAAACTAATGGGAGTGCAGATAGATTTGGATAGAGTGGAAAAAATTAGTAGGAATTTAAATAACGGTTTTACGTATCGTATCGAAGTCGAAATTGGTGTAATGGAATCGAATTGAATCGGAGTGAATCGGCCGTCACTATTGTGAATTTTTAAAAATAATTAGCAAACTAATTCAGATCAATAAGAAATAGATTATAATATCCAAAATGTAATATATTAAATTAACAAATATTTAAATAAGTATAATCTAGACTATAAAAACTAAAATTACATAATATATTTATAAATAATATATAATAACAATAATTAAATTACATTTTTTCTTAATAGAATAATGTAATGACTTAAAAAATACATTTTTTTTATAAATCAATCTTATTTTATTAATTCATAAGGGGAAAAAATCAAATTATTCAAGATGAATACAGTAATAAAAAAAATTTTCTACCTATTCTAAGCAAATAAGGCAATATTAATAATAGCCTTAAGGCTATCATTTAAATTTTTGAAAATAAATATATAAAGACAAACATGGTTATAATGTAAAATTCAATCAATAATTTACATCCGTATACAAAAAAAAAATTACAAATAAAAATTTTTTGTAAAAATTATTAATAATGTTCTAAATACATTTAAAAAAAAGAAAAAAACTCTTATATAAATAATATCAAAAATAATATACCAATAATTTACACTAATAAAATAGAAAAAAAATTAAAAAATATAAAATAATAGTCTTTTTGAACAATATATTCATGATTTACATTAATGAAATAAAAAAAAATTAAAATTTTAATAATAATAATTTTTTTATACTGATACGTCACGATCGTATCGCTTGATAACGATCGTATCAGTGTGTATCGGCTAATTCAGTATCGATTCAGAACTAATTTTTATTAGCATATGTGCAACGCCCGGATAACATATCGGATCCTTTAAAAATTTATACGGATCCTTTAAAAATTTATACGAAATGACCGATACGTTACGTATCGGCCGTTATTTAAAATCTTGATAATCACTACTTTTATTTATTTATTTGGATTATAAGGGAGGGACATATTTAAAGAAAAAAAATTAAATCACCCTTATGAGCCATGAAACTCCAATGATATCTCTATGTAACAGCTGATCAATATCCTTTTGAGGCAAACTAAATTCAAGCATGTCTCTCTCATACTTAAAAGCTCATTACAAAGTCAATCAGAAACTCTATAGCTGAGACTCACTTCATATCTGTAAATAATAAAAATGTTAAAATTTAAAAAATTCATATTTTTTAATTTTAGTATTTTTTATTATTTAAAAACATGAATTTTTTAAATTTTAAATTTTTATTATTTAAAAATAAGAAGTGAATCCCACAATTTCAATTTATCAGCCTAAGTTTACATCTGTTGAGTTAATTAACGAATAATTTAGAATAATTTTTTAATTGATCCAAAAATAAAATATGAGAGAATAATTGGAGGATTTGATTTACATGATCCACATCAAGCATTTAGCTAAAGTGATATGCCCCAAATTGAGTCTTTCCTCTAAAAAAATAATCATCTTCTTATACATTTAAAAGTAGAGAAGACAAGAAACCTAGTCGTAACAATGCTTTTCCATCACACAAACACCTACTTGCTAGAGGCAAACAAACCTACAGAATTAGTACCCTCAAATCCTTTTTAAGTAATTTAACAGCAACCCTACCTTGACTGATTAACACCTAATCACCTAATCAAAGGTGATAAAATGCCATACCTACCATACAAATGACTAAAATCATCACCACATAAATGAGTGTCAATAGTACCATAGCCATTAAAATACTAGTAAAATACCTCAAACAACAACCAAGCTACCCTAATATATCCTAATCCATTTAATGAAAGGCCATACTCAAATCCTCTGTGAATTTTTGTCCATTCATAAATCATAAAAGAAATAGTAAATGAAAAATAAATAAATCTCTACCACAAACCCAATTGATATTTTTCCAAGTTATAAGACAAAATCCAGCAGTATCAGTAATGAACAAAGTACTTGGGCTTATTTCTTAGTCATACAAACTACAAACAAAAGAACAAGAACCTAAGGTGATAGGATAAAACCAACAAGGGATGACAATTCCTTTTTCTGGTCTCTGTACAATCAAACAAAGGATTAATTTTTTCCAAGTCATCTAACTTAATTTTTTTTTTTAAAATCTCTAACTCATATTCTAATTATGCACCATCACTTTTTAACTTATTATCCTTAAGCAACACTGATGATGCTATCACCATTGTTGAAGCTGGACATCACCTGAAAAGCTGAATGCCTTGATGATGATTCCCTCTGATCAGATGGCAAAGACAGCTTGAGTGACAATGGTATTGGGTCTACAGATGCATTCAAATTTAAGTTAAGATCAGATATTCCAGAAACATGAGGAGTTGGGAGGACAGCAATTGGCCGGATGAGATTAGTGCCCAGATTGCCTTGTCCAAGTGATAAGTTTTCCATTGGACTCTCAATTGGGACAGGCAATACAACATGATTGGTGGTCATAGTGAAAGCCGGCAGCACAGGGAAGTTGCTGATATTGGTAGTTTCTGGTAGCGGAGGAGGCAATGGATGCGATTGTGGTTTAGTTGTGGAGGTGGTGTTCTTGTTGTCTTGGCTATGAGCTTGCTCTTCTTCCATTGGAAATGCCTTGACCTGAACAAGAGTACACGGTCAACACTATTTAATGGAAAATGAACAATACGGATGTTAAATCTAGCATTCATTGTTCAAAATCCAGAAAAGAAAACAATATAGCTAATAGTTCTAGCGTGTCAAAAAATAAATTTGAATTCCAAGAAACAAAAACTATACAATATGTGTATTTTTTAACTATTCTCATCTCGTCTCAACAACCAAGAAAAGATGCTAACAAACAAATAAGATATCAAAACTCCAAATGTTAAACTTTTAAAATTGCAATTGTCTAGAACTAAACAACACTTGAAATCTCTAATCCGCCAATTAATACTCTTAACTATCCTAGATCATTTCAGTCAATTTTCTCAGATTTATTAGAGAATAAATTTCAAAAATAAAGGCTAATCTCACAAAATCATTAAGGATTAGAATTTAAGAAAAAATGGAAAAACAGGAAAGATCAATACCGTATCCGTGGTAATATCAAAAAGACTAGATCGGCGGCGGCGGCGATTGAGATTACTTCGGCGAAGAAAGTACTTTTGAGCATGGCTTGCGACCTGAGTTGGAGTTCGAGTTTTGACGAAATTGCGAGAGATTCCTCTCCAATCTCCTTTTCCTACTTTCTGCAATCCTAAAAGGAACAGCTTGTGCTCCTCCTCTGTCCACGGAACACCTGCTCAACACCATCCATATCCATTTTATCAACCATTAGCGATAAGTCGTTCACCAAAACAAAACGATTTAGAATTTGTTCAAAGTCAAATCAGCGATATATTTAAAAGAAAAACACGGATTAAACAAATCGGCCAGTTCTAGGTCAAACAATTGAAAAAGAAAAGTAAACAAAACCAAAACAAATCGCGATCAGAAATCGGAGATCAGAATCGAACCTCGCTTGCGCTCGCCGCGACTATTAGAAGAGTGAGGAACGGCGTCGTCTGCAGATGCATAACCAGTAGCAGCCACATCTTCTTTGTTGTTGTTGTTGTTGTTACTGTTAGATTTACTCAACTCTTGAGGCTGCTCATACTGCGACAAATTATTCAAACTAACACTCTTTCTCATCGAATCAACAACCACTCTTACACCAAACAACATGATCTCTCCCGCTCCACCTCCGCCGCCGGTGGTGCACGTGCCTGCCATCTTTCAACAAGAGCAAAGAAGATAATCGTGATTCCTTTGATCTCCTCTTGTTCTTGATTTGCGCGATGGCGGTGGTGGTGGTGGTGGAGGAATCTGAGACCGTACAATTGTAAAGAGAGAGAGTGTGTGCGTGTGAGGAGTCGTAATGATAAGTAAATTAAAAAAAAATAAGGAAATGAAAATGAAAATTAGCGATGAGTGTAGGACTTATTATAATATATATAGGAGAGAAAAAATGTGGTTTTCTGTCTATTGGAAGATGATACGTGGCAGCTTCCTGTTCGTTTATCTTGTTTTGTTATCCTGTCTATTTTACTAAAATTTTAATATATCTCCTTGATTAGCTGATCGGCTAAGTTTTATTCCGGTGCTTCTTAGTTGTTGTACGGTTGATAATCATCTTCATCCTGATATCTTGACCTTGATCCTGATCATGATAATGATATATCTTTTTTTTTTTTTTTTTTTTTCCAAATGATATATCATCTTTATGGATTTTTTTTTTATATTATGATAATCATATAATTAATTGTATTATCAAAATGAGTGACGCAATAAATCTTAATATTTTTATTTATTTGCCCGATAATATATTTAGATTATACTGTCTTATATGAAATATAATACATATGAAATTAATAATTTTTAAAAAAGTAATTATGATAAGGAAAATAATATCAGATTATTGAAAAATAAAATTGACATAAATTTAAAATAATTTAAAAATACGTTTGAATGCATAAATTTAAATTTCATATTTCAAATTTATAATTTGTAATCTATAAATTTATAAATTTTTTATTTGAAAAGTGTAAGAAATTTTAAATTAAAAAAAAAAATGAAGATTTTAGCATGGATGACAATTTTATCCAGTTCGTCTGGTATTTGCTTCGCTCCGACTCTATTACTCGATCTGTTTAGTAAATGAAGTGGGGTGAATTTTTTAATTTATACCCGATGCGAGTTCAAATCGGTTCGAGTAATAGTATAACCCGATCCGATTATATATTATATATATATTATTTTTTTAATATTATATGTATCTAATTTATATGTTTTATAATTTATTTTTTATGTTAAATAAAAATTATATTGTATGGATATGTAAAAAAATATATAAATGAATATATATATATATATATATATGAGAAAATAAAATAAAATTTTTTTTAAAAAAAATATATAAATGAATATATATATATATATATATGAGAAAATAAAATAAAATTTTTTTTAAAAAAAAAATAAAAACATAAACGGATATATTTGCCCATACTCGATCCGATCCGAAGTGGGACGAATATTTTATTTTTTAGATGAGTCGAGTATGGATTTTGCAAAACTCGCTCATATCGACCCGTTGTCATCCCTAGATTTTAGGTTAAAGATAAAGATAGTATATTTGAAAATTTAGATAAAAAATAATATTTAAAATATTAAGTTTTTGAATTGGTAGATTTCAATAGATATTTGAATTAAATTCAAATCCAATTAATCTTAGTGATCTAAACAAAAGATTTAATCTAAATATAAATTCAAAATCTAAATATTTATCATCCAAACGGATAATAATAAAATTTCCATTAAAAGATTCAGAAATGAAATGAATTTTTTTTTTATATATATATTTATTTAAGGTGTAGTGAGCTAGAAGCCTTTGTGTTTTGTTTCTTTTGGATTTTTTGCATTTAGATTGGCATCTGGCATATCTAGGAGATCCTTATAGGACCAAATGAGCTTTTAATAATGAATTTTTTAGGTGGTGTTTTGGATTTTTTTAATATTAAGTGTTGATTAATTAATAAAATATATATTTTTTTATATTATGATTTTTTTATTTTATAGGGTTATAAATTGAATCAATGAAATACTTTTTGGTGTTTCAGTAAAAAATTTCAAATAATGTATTTAATTAAACATTATTTTTAAGAGTATAGAATTTAATGATTTTTTTAATCAAAATAAACACTGTTATTACTTATTAGTATTATTTTCACTAATTTTTTTCACCTATAAATATTATTGGAGACTTATGGTAAAGTAATAGTAATTAAAATATTAAATGATTAATGGTCAAATTACAAAATTAATATTATTTTTTTTAAGGAACAAAATTAATATTATTAAAACTCAAAATTAATATTATCTATTTAGTCCAATAACATGTACACATGAGTAAATTTTGCAAATTGAATATGAAAATTTACTATACCAATAATTTAATAATTTAGTATTTGGCCAAAAAAAAAAATAATTTAGTGGTTAAAATTTAAAAAAAAAATAATAATAATTTAGTGGTTAAAGTGTCTTAAGTTTTCAATCAATAAAGAAATTAACAATTAACTTCAACTGGACTCTAGAAAAGAGGTATTATTCTTTTCTTTTTTTTTAATCTATTCTTTAGACCAATTAGTCACTCGTAGAGACTAGAGACAAACCAATTTGATGCCCCATATGCAGTTTATTTCTTTCTCCAGAGAGAAAAATATTTTTAGATTTAAATTTTGAATATAATTTATAGATAAATCTGAATTTATATATAATAACATGATTTTATAAAACCTCAAAAACTCATTTGCATGAATAAAATAGCATTACTGAACAGATTTTAATGCTGATTGGAAGTAAGGCCTGCTTATTGAGGACATGTGACTTTCTTCTCAGTTACATAACTTGTCATTCTTCATCCTTAATATATTTGTCTCTAAATTTGAGCTGAGCTTCAGTAATTTTAAATTTTATATAAAATGATGGGCTGAATTTTAATAATTTTAAATTTTATATAAAATAAAATTATTTCATAATACACATAAAAAAAATAAAAAAAAAATTTGGGAGCTGACTTGGTCTGACCCTTGAGTCCACCCTTGGTGTCCTCCTTCCTTGCAGTACTCTTATGTGTTATCCATGTTCAAAATTTTTGGTTCCCCTGAAAGAATAAAACATGTAGGCAAGTATGCCTGAAGTGAAAAGGGTTATGGATATAGGAACTCTCAATTTGGTGATGCATATGATATAATTCTCAATTCAATATATTTGAGTGATATTGAATTGAGTTCAAAATTAAAAGATTTTAAATTCAAATTTACAAATAATCTTTTTTTAAAAATAAATTTACAAATAATCTTATTATATATATTTAACCCAAGTTCACATGGTTATCACTACATAGAATAATAAAAATAAAAAAATGAAAAAAAAAAAAAAAAAAAGACAGGTGCACATGAAAATGTTGGAGGAATTTCAAGAAAACAATATCTTATCCAATCTCCTATTATTTTGTCAAGTCAGATGAATCTAGTCAACCTGATTTTGTCTTTGCAACTTTGATTTTCCTTTACTAAAAAACACAAACTTGTTACCTAAACTAAACAAGTTTCACCCTTCCTATGCCCTACCCCTACTATATTATTCACTTTTCATATTCTATCATCACACCCTCATCCCAAAACCAACCAAAGTATCTTTTGACAGCCAAAGCCAGGATTTTCCTTGCAATCACAAAATACCAACTCCTAATTAACTAGGGTTTCATTATCCAACTTGGAATTTAATATTGGTAAAATTATAATATTTTTTTTTGAATTGTTTTAGATTATCATATTAATTCAGTTTAATCTAATATTTTATATTAATAAATCTATAAATCTGATTGATCATTATGATTAAATTAAAAATTGCTTAGATAATCATTTTTTGGGTATGCATTATAATAACAAACACTAAATGATATTATTATTATTAGTATTTGCCACCCAATATATATTATAAAATAGAAGATTGGGGTGTGGACCATGATGGAGATGGCATATTCTGTTTTCATCCATTGAGAAAGAAAAAGATATATTTGTTTACTATTAACATGGGGTTCTCTTTTGTATGCTCACCTTCCAATGTGGGGTGTGTATGGGAGGATAAGCCAAGATAAGGTTTTGTGGGGCTCCACCATATGCATTTTAGCATTACCTTCACCCATTTATTTTGACTTCTGAGATAAAATAAAATTGCTTTAATGCTTTCGCATTCACATTTACATTTTCAAGGGTTTAATTAGCTACCGTAAAATTTAAAAAAATTATTATCTGATTAATTTTATCATTTTTTTTTAAAATATAAAAAATAAAAAATTTTAAATTCGAATCTTTTAAATTATAAAAAAATATCATCTAAATACATTCATATGAATTGAGACATAAAAAATCTTTTACAATTTAAAAAAATTAATCTCGTTTGTCATTTGTTGCATTAATCATTTACCGTTTATCTAGATAAATTTTCATGTTAATTTAGTAATTGAATCAAATTTATCTTTTAGAGGAAAAAAAAGGGTTTTGTTAAAATTTCAATTTATTTGCCAATAAATGTTTAGTTTCATAATATTAGAATATTTTTAAAACTGTGAGATTTTAAATTTTAAGATCAATCAAAGCGAAATTTAATTCAACTCATATATATATATATATATATATACACTCAAGATATAATTAAATCCATGATCTTCGTATGCATCCAAGATTTTTAGGTCTTTAATGTATTAATCATTATACTTGTTTCATAATATAATAAATAACATTTTTAATTAATGTCTTACTAATTAAACACACATCACATCACATCATGTTTAGCCTAATTAAACTCGATTATGTTTAGTTATCTACACATTTATAATAATCACTTTTAAAATGCTCAAACAAAATTTCATTATATTCAACTAACTTTCCCTTTCCATGATTAACTAATTAATTGCAAACTATACTCACTTCCTTTTAGTTAATCTCATAATTTTAAAAATATTACAAATTACAATACTATACTTAATGAAAACTTATTATTAGTGCTAATTATACATAGAGTCCCTTATATATATATATATATATATATATAGCACTAAATCTTATAAAACAATGAACCTCTTTTAAAATCAAAATATCTAAAAACTTTTGATAATGAATTGTTGGCTTGGAAATGGCCTTTGCTTTTGGTGTTTAGCCCTTTTTAGCTTTTTTCCTTTATCACATCCCTTATTCTTATTTTCTCTCTTTGCAGCTTTGCAATTTGAGAATATGGAATGCTAAAATTGCTTTTTCCTATTCTGTGATTAATCAAAGCTGAATCTTTGTCTCAAAAGGGTTTTCTTAGTGTCAAAGGAAATTTAATGATATCTCACATTGTTTTTATGCAATGGCTCAATGTTAGTGCCAAATATCGATCAACTTAACTTTAATTCAATATTATTTCGTGTGAGATTGAATCAGTTTTAACTCAGTAATAATATTTGAAATCAAACTATTTGAACATATCATCATATTATATAAAATTAATTATGAATTTGACTCTCTAATCCAAATCTAATTAAGTAAAGTTGATTATATGGATTCTCCAACCTTAAAAGCTATTAAAATTAGAGAGTCCATTTCTATATTAATCACTTAATATATTTGTATTTAATCAATGCGAGATTTTTTTTCCATATCATATCTCCCTCAAGGGACAATTGGATTAAAATAATTTTTTATTAAATTCAGTTGACATTTGCAAATTTATGATATAAACTGGGCAAAGAGAATCTCTCTTCAAATTTGCAAATTTATTTAAATTCTTCCAATAGTCTCCTAAATTAACATCCTTCCTTAAAAAAATTTAATGAGTGATAAAGTGTCTCTCTATTAATTTTTTATTAGTTTTTTTTTCTTTTATTTCTCCTCTCTTCTCGTTAATTTTTTCCTTAAATAGTTTTATTAATAAAAAATTATATAAAGAGTGTAATTGGAACATGCATAATTTTTAAAATAAAGTTAAAATAAAAAATTGAATTGTTTATGATACGATAAAAAGTGAGACTAAAAACATTTTAACGATGTTTTAATAACTAACTTTTAAGGTTGGTTGTTTCGAATTTATATTAAAAAATAAATAGTGACAAATGAAGGTATAAAAGTTGATGCAGCACAACACGGATTTTGATTCTCAACCTAAAAAGGCCAATGGAGAGAACAATATGACATTTCTTTTAGGTCGGTACAGAGGATAACATGCAAAGTAAATAGGGAGTGACTAGAAAATAAGATTTGTGGGGGACTATATCATTGAAAATGCCAAGGCAGTTCGTACAAAATATCATTGATCTCCTTTCCACTTGAACTATACCAATTGCAATTAGATGAGAAATCAAGTATTGATAAGGTACTCAAATTTATAGATAACTCAACGAACAATTATTAATATCTTTATTACATCTTTTCTTTTTTATATTTTAGGAGAAGAATTATCAATTTTTATGTATCATACTAAATTTATATATCTGTAATTTCTATTAAAAACAAATCAAAAAGTTCATAAATGAGAAAAATATCTCTTTTATGATATGTATCAATAAGATTTGAATCTTAAAAAAAAAAAAACCCAATTTCATTCTTTAAAATTCCCTTATGTGAGCCAAAAAGAAGTTGTAAGAATGAATTCTTATATTTTTTTCAATATTGTTGTTAATTTGAATTATTATTAAGAAAAATACTATATTGAAAATATTAATTAAAGATCATAAAAAAATTAATTTTATATATTCTAATCATAAAAATTTCAAAATAACTAAACATGATCTCAAAATTCTTTTTATCAAAGCTAATAAACCATTTCATGCACCCTTCAATCATCTTAATTAGATTTTTTTCCCTTAATTATTATAATGAATTATCATTTTTTTTTTATTTTGAATTTTTTTTAAAAAAAATCAAAAGGCTATAGTATTATATGATTGGTTTTACAGCAAGATAGTTTTTCTCTTTTTATAACAAATTTCAATATCTGAAAACTTAGACTTTCCTAGTAACAGAACTTCTTATAATAAATTATAATAAAACGAGGTACAATCTATTAAATATTAATTAATTGTATTTAAGAAAGTTAGCACTAAGGTATTATATTATGAAAAGCAAGACTTGTGATAGCTTTTGTGGTGAGTGGAATATATATATAAAGAAATGGCCATCATTCCTCAACTGACTTTGAGCCTGCAAGATTGCAATAAAGACCTTTCCTTTGTCCCTTTTGTTATGTTCTTCTTTCTCATCATGTTGATATGTGAAATAAAAGGATTATTAACACTGAAAGGCTGTAAAGTGGGTAAAGAAACCTATGCTTATTATTATAGGTTTTTCTTTATTCTAAGATTCTTTCCGTATTGAAACCTTCTCTATCTTCTCATAATTAGCATTTCTATTCCAATTTAAGTAAATATTGTTAGTGCTCCTTGATTAGTTCACAACTCACACCTCTTAATTGACGAATAATATTTCTCTTTGGTAATCCACTGTCAGCATGAATCCAAAATTCCTTTTTGAATAAATACATGTTCACATTTGCATGAATTGTATGAACTCTTTCATTTCCTTCAATAATTTCTCTTTAGATCATGTTTAATTCAATAATTTAATTTCCTTCAATGATAAATAATTTTTTTTTTTTTTTTAAGTAATCAACAAAATCTATTTAGTTATTTAAAAAATAAATTTAGACATCTCATTCCGATCTCATGCTATTACATACTCATTTCAATTTCAAGATAAACTAAACAAAATTTTATTATATTTAACAAGAAGAATACAATAATGTTACATGAAAAATTATTGAATAATAAGACAATTAATTGGTTATGAATTGAGGAAAGTGGAGTCCCATCCTAGTTAATAACTTCACATGCTACACAAGCTTTAGTACTTTCATTAGCTAAAATGACCATACCATCAAACTGGAAAAAAACTGAAGGACTGCTCTCATTGGAAATTGAATCTCACTGTAAATAAACAACAGACAACTTCTTCTTCTAATTTGGAGAGATTCTTTGGGTACCACTCTAAACCTGTAGCTGACCAAATGAAAGGACAGCAATTTCTTGAAACATTACAGCAGCACAGTTGTCGAATCAGAAATATGTTTACAGTAGAACTCTGCTTTCCATTAGCAGCTTCACGTTATAATTGTCTCTGCCTTTTCCACTTGGAGCAAGCTTCTAGCAAATTTCCTGTGAAATTAGAATATCACCTGTTCATATTGTAAAGCTGGTAAAGTTCCAAAGATTTTTAACAAGATCTACAGTTTAACTTTTACCAAAATAATAGAATAATGTGTAAAATAAACTCCATTTACATGTAAAAAAATACTAAACTACAGCTACAACAAAACTACAATTATCTTCATCACCTGAGCAGTCCCCACTGCTAAGGAATACTTCTGAAGCGTCTTTAAATCAAAATGTGGTAAGCAACAAAAACCATCTTACAAACAACATTTTCCCACTGATCTATTCAGCAATTTGTTGATTGTTGAACTGATATCCAACTTAGCAAAGCAAAAATTGTATGTTTTTTCTTCCACCTAGAGGAAACATCAGAAGATATAACAACAGCAGATCAATCCTTGCCATAAACCTTGTTGAACTGAAATAGAGATGATAAAGATTTTCCATGCCCTGAAAAATGGATGAATTGATTTAATGTATCAACTTAAACTGGACTCGTCATAAGCTCTGTTCTGGTTCCTGTTATTTTATCAGAATTGGAGTTCTCATGTTGACTACTTTTCGCATTGCTTGTTGATGTTCTTGTTCTAGGGAGAGAAATAGAGGAATTACTAAATGTAACAAAAAATTTTTTTTTGTTTTCTTCTGAAGTTGATTCTGTGCCTGATAGAATGCGCTTCAGATGGGACCTCTGGCAGGTAATTCGACCTTTGTTCCAAGCAGGGAAAGAAAATGATGATGAAACATTATCCTGCAGGAAGGAATAAACTGCCTTCGCGATGGGAAAATCTTGTGAAGCTGAGCTTTTCTCCATCCGTCCCCGTCTGATCAGGAGGAAAAAAAATATCACCATTAGTGAGATAACAGAAGTTTAAAAACAATCCAATTGACAAGTCCATAAATATTGACAGAAAGTCACAACCAAATAATATAACATAGGCCATGCTTTCTTTCCCAGTAACTTCTTATTCTCTCCCCATTGTTATGGTCTGCAGCTTGTTACCTACAGAATATCCTTAACATCACCAAAACACTAATAATACCTCTGACATACAGGACTGTAGTTTGACTAACAGTTGGCCAGTTCACATTAGCAGCAAACAAATTCACTTAGACCTCAATCACTCTTGTATCCAAACAAATCTGAACTATGTATACCCAATTGAGGTCATTTATTTATTTACTTTTGCCAAAAAAAGAAAAAAAAAAAACTAGAAACATGCATATAGATAAGATCTGATATGTTATGGAGGGGAAGCTCTTCAAGATGCTTCAGTTATGAATGATCAGACCCCAAAAAGCACCAGTGAGGAGCATTATTTCATTAAAGTAGCAGGTGTTAACAAGATGGAGAGAAGAGTGATAAGAAGTTATGAACCATGCATTGGCATTGTAACAGAATCAAACATAGTAGCTTAATCTAGAAGGTGGAAATTCCTATATGCCATATAAGACTATATTAAACCTAACCAATACATCCCTCCTCACATGCAGGGCCCAACTCTGAAGTGAATCAGACAATCAGAACATACTTGACATACTTGAGAAGGAAAAAAACAAAGCACATTATAATATGGCTGAATAAATACTATTTTAAGGTACCCAGCTCAAAAGCTTAAACTAGCAGGTGAAAGGCTATACACTGTATAGGGCCCTGCTAAACTTGATACTTGACCAATATGGGATTATGTAATACAGACTGTTGAAGAACTCAAGATACTATATGATACTCCAAATAAAGCTAAATTATCAGGAAAAAGTCACATAGCTGATAGTAATTCGGAATCAAGGCTTTAATGAGCTGAGTTCAAATTGTCATTGCTACATTAGTCGAGTTCTCTCTGCCTCTCACTCTTACAAAATAAAAATATGAAATGTAGAGGAGAAAATGGCTTACACTGCAACAATTGATGCTAGTTGAGGAAGATCCTCCCCCTTCAAGAACATCTCATACATATTATTGAGCCAAACAGATATTGCTGCATATGCACCACCTTCCCACATCCTACAAGAATCATCAATAACATAACAAAAGTGAGCAGAATTCTACGAAGAAAAACAAATTGGGGAAAAAAGAAGATAAAATCTTGTGATACCTGTGCACATCCACAGCCCACACAAGTTTGCTCTTACGAAAAAGTTCAGGGAAAAGCCCTCGCTTTGTTGCTTCATTAAGCACTCTTGCAGCCCGTTCTTTCTGACCAAGCCACCAAAGTGCTTCCAAAAGCGTGTTATAAAACCTCATTCCTAGACCACATCCTTCAGATTTGAGTTTGTCAAATACATACTCCACCATTTGCCAGTTAGAGTCATCATCATAATCTCCTTTTATCATTTGGCCAATCACTTGATGAATATTTGATACTCTACTCGTGACCATCTCATCAAGGACCTCATAAGCTTCATTCCATCTGTAGAAAGGATCTCAAGGTGTTACACAGAATGAATTGCTAGTAGCATATGCCAAAACAAAAAATTTTCAGGAAATTGATTTCTTCCCACTCTAAGAGAACTGCTAGTATTGCTCTAACAGCTCCCACCTGAATAGACAGATATAGCTGCTATTTCTTACTCATTGTCACACCTCCTATGAGATGTCTAAAACTTCAGCATGCTAAATTCTCTCATGACACTGGATTGTGGATAGGCCTAATTTTACTAGAAGTCATTTAAAGGTTAATGGCAAGAACTCCCATCCTATTATCATGTGATTTTTGTTGCAGCATCTCACATGTGGTACAAGACTTTGATCTCAACCATGCCTTGCAGTAAGTCATGCTGTTGTGATGTCAATGTATTTCCACCAACAAATTGAGAAGTGGTTATCTGATCTGTTAAATGACTACCTAAAATTCCAATGATTTTTAAGCAGTTTGAAGTTCTAAACACTTGCCCATTCCCAGATAGTTCTTTACATCTCTATAACTATGGCTACAACTTAGCAGTAAGACTAAAGAACATAATCTATGAACTAGCAACAACCTCAACATCAAATGTCATATAAAGCACATATTTATTTACTACCAATATTTGGCAAATAACTTCCATATTTCAATATATCATTAAATTATTTGCTAAACTTCAAACTTCACATTGAACCTATGGTACAGACATTCAACTCTTCCCAGTAGCCTGAAAACACACTTCCTCCTTGAAATGCAAGTTTCTCTACATGATTTCAACATCACCACTATGCTAGAAAACAATTGAATGGACCTAGAACGTTTTGGATTGATGCACTTAGCTATATATGCCTCCAAATGCAAAATTTTCTAATATTAGTTTTCAGTAAGGAAACATACATCTGCTATGAATAAAGAAGATCATACTCAAGCAGATCCTTATTAGTTTATGCATCACCAAATTGAGAGTTCCTATATCCATAACCCTTTTCACTTCAAGCATACTTGCCTACATGTTTTATTCTTTCAGGGGAACCAAAAATTTTGAACATGGATAACACATAAGAGTACTGCAAGGAGGAGACAAATAAATTAAATGTCCATTATAAGAAGTTCAAAGGATGAAGAATGACAAGTTATGCAACTGAGCAGAAAGTCACATGTCCTCAATAAGCAGGCCTTACTTCCAATCAGCATTAAAATCTGTTCAGTAATGCTATTTCATTCATGCAAATGAGTTTCTGAGGTTTTATAAAATCATCTTAAAAGAGGCACAATACTAAAAAAAAATCTCAATTTTGATAAAAACAAAGCATAATAAAAAGCCAAAAATTAAGATAAAACTGAAAACTTGCAGACACATAAGAATTTTGATGAGGTAAAACCGGGAAAAAATCTTATTCATGGCATTCAACCAGATAGAAAAGAAATGGAATGATGTTTTGAACCAACAATGCCTTCACTCTTGAAAATAAATGCGCATATAGGCTATGCTTATGCAACTTTAGGGATTGAAGAGACAAATTATAAAGGAGGTGATGTAATTGATTAGTTGGGCATGGAACCACTGCAGTCATTGTTTAAGTCGTAGAAATCATCTCATGCATTTCCACCTCCATTGGAAAGTTTTGGAATGCAAACTACAAAGGATAAATTGTTCTAAGGAGTCATGAAAGAATTTCCATTGCGCTACATGCATATGTTTAATAACCTCAACCAAACTATAGTTCACCTTATGCAGTGGCCATTTTTACTTTCTAGCAACCTAACCGAGATGCAATCTAATAGCCTATGGTTTTCTTTCTTTTTTTGGTTAAAGCCTATGGTTTTCTATGAATTCTGTTAGATATACCTAATGCCTAAATTCGCATATGACAATAAATGTAATGCAAAAACAGCCAAAAGTCCTGCGCAGATTGCAATTAGAATAAAATAAACATTAGAAGACCTGTTATTCTTTGCATAAACAGCCAGCATCATACAGTAGCACATAACACTGGGCAGTATTCCCAAAGCTCTAATTTCCCGGAATTGCTCCTCACTCTCATCAACAAGACCAGCAGTGCAGTACACACTCAAAACGGCCTCAAGGGTCCGCTCATCAGGCTCAAATCTTGCTTTTTCCATGTCAACATAAGCCTTGATAGCTTCTTCAAATTGGCCTCCTTGCCTATAACCTTCAATCACACCATTGTAAGAATCCCTGTCCTGTGCAACCCCAGATTCACCCATTTTCCACAAAATTGCTTCAGATTCCTTATAAAGTCCACCTCTTGCAAACATGTAAATCAGTGAATTATAAGTCTCAACAGTTGGCTTGCTTCCCATTTCATTCATTGTATTAAACATAACAAGAGCCTCCTCATACAATGCGGCCTGTCCATACGCTTCAATAACACCAGTATATGCCTTTGAACTTGGCACTATCCCCTTCTCATCCATATGCAGTAAAACCTTCTTAGCATCCTCATGTAGCCCTCCTTTACCACAAGCATATATCAAGCCCTCATAAGTCCCCATATTTGGCTCCACATTCTCCTCCACCATATCATGAAACAATGTCACCACCTCCTTAAAATACCCACCCTCACCAAACACCTCTATAAGTATATTATATGTGACCACATCAGGCTCTGTGTTGCTAAATTTCATCTCCAAGAAAAGCTCCCTAACATCATCATATTTCCCATGCCTCCCATACAAATTCAATAACATACTATAAGTAACAGCATTTGGCACACACCCTGCTTCCTGCATTTGCCTAAACACCCCGCTTGCATCCTTAATGTTCCCTTTACTTGCATATGCATCTAGTAACACATTGTAGGAAGAAATTTCAGGTAAATTGCCACTAGATTCCATTTCCTTAAGTAATTCATTAACCTTCTCTAACTTATCCAATTTCCCAAATGTTTCAACAAGATTTCGATAAGTTGTTATATCAGGCACCATCCCTCCTTCATTCATAGTTCTAAAAACCATCTCAGCCTCATCCCCTAAACCCCTATTAGCACAAGCGCTAAGCAAAGTATTATAAGTAACAATATCAGGTTGTACTCCTTCATGCCTCATTTCAGCAAATAAACTCAACAAACCTTCCCAATCTAATCCACCTCTGGCGCATGAATTTATCACAGTATTATAAGTTAGTATACCAGGAGGAACCTTCTCCTTCTTCATTCTCTCTAGAAGCTCAAGCGAGACTTCATACTGGCCATGGCGCCCATAAGAGTTTATCAAAGCTGTGTAGGAGAAGACGCTACGTGGCACGCCGTGGGTCGGCATTTCTTCGAAAATCTCAAAGCATTTTTCGAGGAGGCCTTCGCGGCCTAATAGACTAATCATAATCGTGTATATGTGTTCATTCGGCTTGCACCAGATCTGGCGCTGCATATACTTGAAAAGGCGAAGCGATCTCTGCCAGTCCCCCCGCTGGGCGAATTCCTTGAAGACCAAAGCGAAGTCGTTTAGGGAGAGCTTGTTCTTGAAGACTTCGAGGCAGCGCGCGATGCTGCCACGCGGAGGAAGGCTGCTTAGCTTGTTAATTAGGGTTTCAACATCGTAGCTGTACTTACCTTTCTCGACGACAACGGACGGGTTGCCGAGAACAAGTTCTTTCGGTTTGGCCCTGACTTTTCCGGTGCCGGAGTAGGTTCTTCGGTCACCAGAGACAGAGATGAGTCTCCTATGGACGGGGAAATTAGGGAACGGGAAGCAGTGAGGTTTAGGCTTGGGTTTGAGGAGTTCTGTGGAGATGGATGAAGGGTTGGGAATGCATAGAGAGGGCGATAAGGTCATTTTGGTAAATTGGATAGCATGAGCTTTTGTGAGGCAATTACAGATTGCTTGGAAGCTCCGAAAGGTAAAGAAAGTGAATTTTCTCAGGAAAATTGAATTTGGGCCGAATTTTTTCGGGAAATTGATGTTACCGGAAAGCTTCAGAGCTCGAGAGTGAGAGCTTTGAACAAGCTGGAAGAAAGACACGTGGAGCTTTTGTGGATAAACAAAGACCCAAAAGAGGGCCGGTTTGGCGGGTTCAATATTTGACCCTAATCGGTCATTTGGGTTTGACCCGAGTGTTTAACGGATTATGGGCATTGGGCGGTAAAATGAAGGCCGAGAAAGCAAGTACTTCGGCGGTAAACAAAGTTTGTTGTGTTTTAATTTTGAATTAATAGATAAATTTATTTTGAATTTTGAATATTTTTATAATTATATCTTATTCTTTATTTTGTATTAGTTTTACCATAATTTTAAAATTTAGTTACAATTCTATTTTAAGCCATAATTCTTATAAAAAGTTTAATAATTAAAAGTTAAAAAATCAAATTAACCCTTAAACTTATTATATCGTAATGTCAATTCAAATTTTATATTTCAATTGATAATCCAAATGAAGGTAATGGATTTCTCATGTGTGGGCATTGGCTTGAGATGATGTCTTAAACCTGCAAAATAAACAAACAAACAAACATCAATGAGTCAATCTTAGAACTTTATTAGACTTTCCGATATTTAAGTCAGTTGGCTTGATACTAAAAAAAAACTCAAGGAAGAAGATGAAGAACTTTAACTTTAAAAGAAAAAAGTATTTTAATAAGAAAAAAAGATGATAAGTTGTAAACTGAATTTATCTTTAGTAGTTGAGAATGTCAGTTATATATTTCAAATCTTGAGTCATCCAATGGGGTTGGTGAACACATGGCAATATTAGAAAGGTGTTGAGATTAGGGCATTGTTAAAGAGTCAGGCAGCCACCTTTGTTGTCGAGTGCCACAATCTTGCAAGGCTGCAATGCGCACTGTGTCAAGGAGGTTGGCTTGACATATTCTTGTCTCTTGCTTGGATGATTATGAGTAGGGATGGCAGCAGGGCGGGTTTCTCATTACCCGTATCTGTCCCGCGAACATTTATTTATACTCGCCCGTTACCCACCCCGCTACGGGGCGGGGCGGGTAATAAAATGGGGCGGGTATCCGCGGGTTTACCCGTTTTAATTTTTTTTTTTTCTTTAAAAATTTATTTAATATTAATTTTTTTTATGTATATATATATATTCATTTATATCTCTTTTTTACATATTTATATAATATAATTTATTTTTTACATAAAAAAAATAAATTAAAATTTAAAAATTAAAAATGATATATATATATATATATATATTTGAAAAATTAAAAATATATATTATATATAATCGGGACGGGTTCGGGGTGGGTTTTAGCATTACCCACCCGAACCCGATTCGAATTTTAAAATTAAAACCCGTCCCACCTCATTTATTAAATGGGACGGAGCGGAACGAATACCTGACGGAACGGGCTAAATTGCCATCCCTAATTATGAGATAGGTAAGAGGGATTAGGATGTGCCAAGAAGCATGATATCCAGAGGGCCTTGTACTTTGGGAGGTCCTATGCATGGATTAAGTGAGCCACCCCCTTGGTGTCCCTTGGTGTCAAAGGCCTCTTCCACAATGCGGGTTGAGGCACCTTTCTTGGGCTTTTTATTAGTAACAAGCCTATTATTAAGCTCATAAACCATCGTGGGCACATTTCTCGTTAGGCCCAATTGGATATTTACATTTCTTCCTCATCATCAATTAAAGTTAACTGAGCTTTTTTAACTTTGCAAATTTGATTATTAGTAATTTACCAATTTCACAAAGTTAAAAAATCTAATTAATTTCTATAAAAATTTAAAGATTAAATTGATAGTATAATATAATAAGTTCTAAAGTTAATTTCACTTTTTCCCTTCAAATTAATATAAATATATTATTATTATTATTTTCAATTTAATATAAAATTGCAACTAAAATTTTGAACTAGGTAAAATTAACCAAAAAAAAATGATATAATTGCAAAACCATGTAAAATTCATGGTAAATTTATATATTAAGCCTTTTAATTTTTAAAAAGATTTTTCATATAATAAAGAAATAATATGTATGTAGTTAGACACTTTTAAAATTTGATTGCATATTGTGGAGAGAGAATCGGATTATTAGTACTCATATTATTTTATAAGTAATCTAAAAGTTTAAAATTAGGCATTATAATATTAAAATAATTTGTGATATAAATAAATTATGTAAAATTCAATATTTTCATATTTAATATAAAAAAATATTTCACTCTTACAAATTTAATTATGTGAAATTTGATATAATTAAACTAAATTATATCACACAAAAATAAATTTTATATTTATATCAAATAACAAATAAAGGATCTCATAAATATTTTTATGGCCTCAAGTGCATATGATCTTACAATGGCTATTTTATTCTCTTGCTTTTAATATTTACAAATGTTTTATGGTGATTTTATGGATTTTTATATGTTTTTCTCATAAATTTTATCTTTATTTAAGTACTATAAGAGAAAAAAATATATATTGATACATCCTAAATATAAACTGATCGCCCTAGGCGAACCAGAGGTTCGCCCAAGCAGTCTATATCCGATCATGAAACTACAATTCATCTCCATATACAATACTGAAAAGGAATAATCCAATTCCAAGAAGGATTCGGCACCTTGGGCACTCCACTATAAATAGAGCTCTTTTCTCCATTAAACGGGTAATGCAATTCTAAACACTTCTCAATAATAAAAAGCTTATTAATTGATGACGGAATGAGGGATTTCGATCAAAGGCAAAGGAAAGAAGGGAACTCAGCCAGAAGACAACAAGATGATCGCCAGTACCGATCAAACAAAAATAATGAAGGAGGGAATAGGAGGGGAGATAGAACAGAGAGACTAGAGGGAATTAACAGACAGTTCACCCCATTAAGCGTGAACCGATCACGTGTATTGATGTGGATAAAAGACAATGGGGAAAAAGTACAATGGCCGCGGAAGATGAGCAGCTTCTCAGCAGGGAGAAGGGACAATAATAAGTATTGTGAGTTCCATAATGACAAGGGTCATGATACTGATGAATGCTGGCACCTTAAAGAAGAAATCAAAAAATTAATTCAAAAAGGGGTAGCCGAGGTAAGGCGATTCGTTCGCCGAGATAGAGAAGGAGAATAAAGAGGGAGATCCCATGAAAGAGCAGAGCTCATAGAGGCGGGATAGAAAAGACAGAGAAGGGAAGCGACCGAAGAGATTAATATGATATTAGGAGGAAACACAAGCGGCGATAGCTCCACCAAAAGAAAGCTAGCGGTAAGGGACGTCTATTCAGTCAATACGCGAAATTCGCCCAATAAAACGTTTGGCTCGATAACCTTCTCTGATGAAGATAAAGAAAGAGTGATCTTCCCCCACAATGACGCTCTGGTCATCTTAGGAAGATTAAACAACTTCCTAGTCAGAAGGATGTTGGTTGATGATGGGAGTGCGGTCAATATGATCACCTTGGCTGTGTTTAAAACAATGGGACTAACTGAGAAAAACTTGAAAGTTGTGGCTACCCCTCTTGTGGGTCTAGGCGGAAAATCAGTCCCGATAGAAGGGTCGGTAAGGATAGATGTAGAGCTAGGCGATGAAGACAACACGAAGGAAATACAAGCAGAATTCATGGTAGTGGATATACCCTTCGCCTACAATGCAATAATAGGGAGGCCGATCCTTTTTGACACATGCGCAGCAACATGCATAAGATACCTCATGATAAAAATTCCAACCTCCAGAGGAATAGCAATTGTAAGAGGTTGCCAAGAAACAGCCAGGCGAACCTATTTCAATGCCCTAAAAGGGGTCTTCCCAACACTTCAGGTCGACTCAGGAGAGAATCTGGAAGAAAGAAAGACTGCCGAGCCAGAAGGAGGACTAAAAAAGATAGAGATCAGCAGTGGGCGGAGTATACAAATTGGGTCCGCATTAGAAGAAAAAACAAGCTCAAATATTAGCAGAACATTATGTGAAAATTCAAGAGCCTTCTCTTGGGAAACTAAAGAACTTACAGGGGTTAGTAATGAGATTATAACTCACAGGCTCAGCATAAATCCATCCGTGAAACCAGTAGTTCAGAAGAAGAGAAAGCATTTGCCTGAGAAGCAAAAGGCCATCGCCGAAGAGATCCAGAAGCTATTAGAGGCAGGAGTAATCCGGGAAGTATATTATCTAGAATGGTTGGCGAATGTTGTAATGGTTAAAAAATCAAATGGCTCGTATCGAATGTGTGTAGACTTTACCGATCTAAATAAAGCTTGCCCCAAAGACAACTACCCTCTACCAAGCATAGACCAGCTAGTAGACTCCACAGCCGGTCATGAGCTCTACTCATTTCTT
>CATKHJ010016945.1:0-20877 GCA_949750685.1 Vernicia montana | reverse complement strand
AAATGAAGTAGAAAAATAATTTTTATAATTAACTTTACGAAATTAACTAAATAATTTCATTAATTAACTTTACGAAATAAATGAAATTAACTTTATGAAATTAACGAAATGAAATAAAATTAATGAAATTATTTTTCTTTTTCGTTAATTTATGAATTTATTTTTAAAGTTATTGTTTTACACAAAATAAGTCATATTTTCATAAAATTAAATTTTTTCACAATTAAGAAAAATTACGAAAAATTAGTTTTACTTATGAAATAATATAAGAGAATTGTGATTTTTCGTAAGAGAGCTATTTTTTTTTGTAATTACGAAATTATATATATATATATATATATATTAATTTATGAATTTTTTCGTAAAGTTATTGTTTTACACAAAATAAGTTATATTTTCGTAAAATTAAAATTTTTTTTTGCAATGAAGAAAAATTACCAAAAAATAGTTTAATTTACGAAAAATATATAAAAAATTATGATTTTTTATAAAAGAACCATTTTTTTTCTCGTAATGATCAATAAAACAAAATAAGTTCATTTTATTAAAAACAAAGTAACTATAAAAAACTCCTTAATTATTGACTATTGAATGCTAATTGCTAAAATTGACAATTGACAATTTACCGTAGCCGCTAAACTAAATATGTCTTAATTTTACTGTAAATAACAGTTTACAGTTGATAACAAGGTAGAAATCAACTATTACAACTCAATTCTAATGTAAATAATAGTTTATAGTTAACAACACGGGCATAAATCAATTATTACAACTCAATACAGATAGAGGAAACAAATATAAATAAATTAAATACTCACCAACAATTTTGAGGATCAAAGTTGAGATCTCTTGGTCTCAGAATTTCAGATATAGTTAACTAAGCTAGACATCATTGATAAATATAACCAAAATTAGGTAATTTTCATTTGACCAATATATATTTAAATCATTACTTCAATTACAATCTTCATAACCAATCTTTTTATCCATAATTTATATATACCTAATTGCTTTTTTTTTTTTAATATGGGAAGGAAAATTGAATATGAATCTATTATTGAACTCGTATATACACTTACCATTAGTTTATGCCTTGATATGCATATATACCTCATTACTTGTTCTTTAGAAAATATAATTATAAAATCATTCCTCTAAAACTTGGATTAAGATCTTCTCACGTTCGCAGGGGTGGAACTACATATTACCTTGGCCCCCTAAAAAAAATTGCTTCAACTATATATATATATTTTTTGTGTATTAACCTCCCTCAAAATTAGCCACTGCCCTCCCCCCAAATACTGAAAATAATGAGCTTGGTAAAAATATAAAACTTTGGGCTTTTTTATTTGTCTTTAATAATAGGCATTTGGGCATACTCTGATCAAAAACTTTTAAACATCAAGTTTATGTACAAGTCTCTTTTATCCTTCTTGCTTCATACTTGTTATAAAAAAATATATTATAAAAAATGTTACTCTATGGGCTTGATGGACTTTGCTTGAACAAATTTAAAAATATAATATTTTTTGATAGTGTTGTGAGAACTAATCTCACCTACCGTAGTCTCTATTAAATTATTGGTTTGTCTCAAAAAGAACTTTTTCTTTATCTACATGTTAAAGATATTATAATTGATGATTCAAAATTAGGCCTTATTCTCTTTAACATTGTCACTCTTACTATATTTTTCTTATCCCGTTCCTGCACGTTCGAATCAATATGATAGGTCATGTTAGTATAATTTTCATCATTGAATATAAAATAAGTAGTTGATATTTATTTTACACTGTAACTACTTACTCTCAAAAAATTTAAATTTAAATTTTTTAAAAAAATTTTAATTATTTATTTTACATTCAATATTAAAAATTATATTAACATGACATCATATTGATCTAATATGAAAAGATTTTAATCCCTAAAACTTCTCTCTTTCGGAACCTGTTATAAATGTACATTAATTTATGGATGAGACCTAAGAATAGAATAAAATCTTGTATTTATAATGTAGAATGCTTACCTTTTTTCATTCAAAAATATCGACTCTTGTAGTTATGTAATTGAAAATTTTGGTTTCCATGCACAAAAAATAATAATAAAAATAAAAGAAAATAGTGGTAAGAGCGTGTGGGGACGAAAGAGGAAGGCATGTTGTCGGGTATGAGCAATCGCGTTAATATTTGATTTTTAGTATTTTAGTCACGAGTGGGATTGCTATGCTTTTGCTAGCTGGCTCTTCTTGTCCATTTTATACTTGTTGACTTTGACTCTCTTGTCATAATTACTTTTTATCACTATTCAATATTCACACCCCATCCTTTTATATTGAGATTAATATAATAAAGCATATCAACACAATCTCAATCTTATACATAATATTAATATCATTCATCATTTGAATACATTTTTGTCGAGAAATTTTGAAATTTGACTTAAAATTCAGATATTAAAATTTTATTATATTATATAAAATATTTAAAGTGATAGGAATAGCATAGTTGATGTTTAAATGTATTAAATGGAAATAGTGCTGCAATCAAGTCGAGCCGAGTTTTAGCATATTTAGGCTCGGTTTAATATTTTTTTTCCGAATTAGAGCTTTGAATCGAGCTTTGCATTGAGTTTGAAATCATATTCAAGTTTAACTCATTTAAATTCGTTAATAAATTATAATTCAGTTAAACTCAAGTTTGATTCGTTTTGAAATTTATTTATAATTTATCAAAATACTCAACATTCTAAATATTTATTTCTAATAAAATAATTATAACAAAAATTATCCAATTAGTGAAAAAAAATTCAATCATAAAATTGAGTATTACATGTACTATAAAGATATTACTCCCTCCATTCCTTTTTATGTATCGTTTTTTATTATTTCACAAAAATTAAGAAATAATTAATTACGTTAAGTTTCAAAAATAAAATGACTAAATTACCCTTATTAATTAACAAAAAAAGATATTTTTAAAAATTAGAATATTATATTACATAATAAGGAAATATTAGATTATGTTAATTAGGAATATATATATTTTAGTCAAATTAAATTACCAAAAATTTTATAAAAGTATTAAAATATATTTTTTGGAGTGTCAAAATTATTAAGTTAATAATAATAATAATAATCAAATTGTTTACGAACTTATTATCGAGCTGTTCATGAGCTTATTAATCGAGCATGTTCGTAAACTTATTATCGAGCTGTTCACGAGCCTAATCGAGCCGAGTTTTACTTTGTTCAAACTCGTCTCATTTATTAATCGAGTCTTAAAGTAAGACTCAAGTTTGACTCATTTATAAAATGAGCCGAACGTGAACGAGCTTTTATCGAGCCGAACACCGAGCTGCTCGCGAACGGCTTGACTCATTTGCAGTTCTAAATGGAAATACTCAAATGCATTTATAATTGTAGGTAGATCTATTTATGATCAGGTTTGAATTTAAAAAAAAATTAAATTTTTTTAAAGATTTAATCCGTTTGACTTTATAATTTTTTTTATAAATTGAAATTTAAAAGACATAATATAAGATAGTATAATGTTGTAAGTTAGATTCTAGATAAGTTTGCAGAACGGATCAAAATTTGTCACTATTATTTCTTTCAAATAATTATAACACACTTTCCTAAAAAAGAAAATTATAAAACACACAAAAAAATAAATGAAGTTAAATTCAATATAAAAGATTTATCGTACTAGTTCACATATTTAGGCAATTACTGAATATATATAAAATTTGGGGTGAGTAAAATCAAACTGAAACTGAAAAATCGAATCGAATTAATTAGTTCAATTCGATTTGAATTTTTAAGTACTTCGGTTTGATTTAATTTTTAAAATAGTAAACATAATTAAATTTCAGTTCAGTTCGATTCGATTTTTATCAGAAAATTTTGATTTAAATCGAATCGACCGAAATTTTAATATATATATATATATATATATATATATATATATATTAGAATAAAAAAAAAGTCAAACCGATTAACCGAATTGAACTCAATTGAACTTTTTCAGTTCGGTTTGGTTTTATACAAAGTTCGATTTTGGTTTGATTTAGGTAAAATATAAGTTTAATTTTTTCAATTCGGTTAGATTTTAAATCGAACCGACCGTTTGTACATGCCTATATAAAACACTACTATTTTTTTTTAATCTATTAACCGAACTGAACTTAATTGAACTTTTTCAATTCGGTTTGATTTTATACAAAGTTCGATTTTGGTTTGATTTAGATAAAATATAAGTTTAATTTTTTCCATTCGGTTCGATTTTAAACTGAACTGACCATTTGCACAGGCTTATATAAAACACTACTATTTTTTTTTTAAGAGATAGCATCTAATTTTTACTAGTATTTATATAATCCAAATATAAGTTGACAATTTCCAAGTACATTTGCAATACAAAAGCACAAATTTCATACAAATTATTAAAGAAATACCCACACTCTTTACCTGGGTGAGATTTCAACCTAAGGCTGTAATCGAGCCGAGCCGAACTTTAACATGTTCAAGCTCGGCTCAATATTTTTTTTCCGAGCTCGAGTTTTGAATCGAGTTTGAAAATCATATTCAAACTTGACTCGTTTAAACTCGAGCTCAGCTCATTAATAAATTATAATTCAGCTAAGGTCGAATTCAATTCGTTTTGAAATTCATTTATAATTTATCAAAATATTCAACTTTCTAAATACTTATTTCTAATAAAATAACTATAACAAAAATATTTAAAACTAACATAAAAACAAAAACATTCAATTAGTAAAAAAAAAATTCAATCATAAAATTAAGCATTACATGTATTACAAATCTATTAATTAATAAAAAAAATATTTTTAAAGATTAGAATATTAGATTATATAATAAGAAAATATTAGATTATGTTAATCAGGAGTATATACATTTTAGTCAAATTGAATTATCAAAAAAATTTATAAGAGTATTAAAATATATTTTTTGGAGTGTCAAAATTATTAAGTTAATAATAATAATAATAATAATAATAATAATTAAATTGTTCATGAGCCTATTAATCGAGTCTATTCGTGAGCTTATTATCAAACTGTTCACGAGCCTAATCGAGCCGAACTTTACTTTACTTTGCTCAAGTTCGGTTTGTTTATTAATCGAGTTTTAAAATAAGGCTCAAGTTAAATGAACTGAACGCGAACGAATTTTTATCGAACCAAATATTAAACCGCTCGCAAACGATTTGGCTCATTTATAACCCTAATTCAACCTTAACCAATTGAAGTAATTAAGTTATCAATTTTTTTTTTAAGATGGGACTAAGGCATCATTGGTATATAAAACATTAATATCATTTATATGAGACCCCTATAAATTAATTAACTAAATTCTTTTTTATGAAAGATACTTCTACTTTATTCAAGGCAAAAATAAAAAATAAAAAAATACTTCCACTTTATTGTTTGATTTATTTCAGCAAACAAAAACATCATTTTCAGCAATCGGAGAATCAACAAACTGCTTTTTTATGCAATAATGAGTCGATTTGCCCAAATCACACGCTCGCCTTAGTCGCCTAACAAAAACAAAAGGAAATAAATTAAAATTAAATCATGAGATAATTAAGCTTCTAGTGTTATTATATTTTAAGATTGTTTCATATATCAACATTCCTTGATAATTACGTTCACTTTCTAATCTCCCTTGTTTCATTTACTAGTATTAGTTATTTACGTACATGTATTATATGTGATTATAATAAATTTTTAATGTGTGGTTATATATTATTGAATATTAAATATTTTATAAAATAAAAATATTTTAATTAATAATAAAAAAATTAATAAATTTTATGAAAATTAAAATTAAGTCAATAAAAAAATTTCTTTTTTTTTTTTTTGAAAAAAAGTTACTTTTATTCCAAAGAAAGATATACAATCTAGAAACAAAACATGACCAAAACACACAGCTATTGAACCACACGCAGCAGCAGACCCCAAAAAAACCAGCAAACCCCTTTCAATTCAACAAACAATCAAAGAATGAACAAATAACACCCCTGTACAAACAAACAATGAAACATCCAACCCCCTTGAACACCAAGTCAGACATATAACCAAATCAAAACAATCACAGGAACACACAACAATCAAATCTAATACACCTTAGCAGCGAGACAGATTACTCTGCAACTGAAATTTAATGCCCAAAGCCATTCTGACTTTGCCTATTACTCTTTCCTGATTTTTTGATTTTGCATTGAACATCACATCATTTCTCTCTTGCCAAACATAATATATTGCAGCAGCAAAAGCCACTTTCCTGAACTTAGCCAATTGAGATTAACTTTGGTTTTCCTAAAAAACCAGCTAACTTCTCTTCTCCACTCTAATCCCCCTCTATTACATCCACACCATTGCAGCACCACAATCCAAATTTGCTTGACAAATGAACACTTAAAAAATAAGTGATCTACATTTTCAGATCCATAGTCACATAAAATACAACCATCTTACACCCCCAAACCCCACCTACACACTCTACTTTTGACAGTAATCCTATTTTTAAAGGCTAGCCACATAATGAAACTATATCTTGGAACATGCCCTGGCCCCCAAACTAGGTTCCCCCAAGTCACCCTTCTAGCTTTGGGTCCTAACACCTCCCAGGCATAAGCCACAACGAATTGCTTACTTTTAGTTAAAGTCCAAAACACATAATCAATTAAACCATCATGAGGAGTACAACTGACACTTCTAACCATTTCCCAAGCCTGCATTATATCCTCATTGTAAGGGATAGAAAGGTGCCACTGTCCACTTCTCCACACATACGAAACTAAAGCCCTAGCCCTTATATCTATATCCTTTATGTTAATGGTTGGAAATACATCAATTAAAGCACAACCATTAACCCAAGGATCATACCAAAATCTGGTACATCTACCATCCCCAATCTTGTATTAAAAATATCTTTTAAAACAAGCCCTAATCTTCACCATGTTACTCCAGCTCCAGCTAGAATCCAGGGGTTTAGTGATACCCAAAAAACTCAACCTACTCAACTTTTTCTATTGGATCCATCGAGCCCACAAGGAAGCCTTGGAAGTTAAAAACACCCAAATCTGCTTACCCACTGCAACTAGATTCCAAGCCCTAAGGTCTTTAATCCCTAAGCCCTCATCCTTCTTAGGCAGACACATAGATTTCCAAGCTACAACACCACCACCCTGCTTACTATCCTTACCACTCCATAGAAACCCTCTGCATACAGCATCAATATGATTCACAACAGGTTGAGGGAGCACAAAGATACAACACCAAAAGACATGCATGCTCCTTAAGACTGATGTAATCAATTGCAATCTAAATGCATAGGATAAATACTTAAAAGCCAATGCATTTATCCTATTACTCAGCTTCTCTACCAGTTCAGTATAATGATGCTTTTTAAGTCTTGTTGAGATCAAAGGGACTCCCAAGTATTTAACTGGTAATTCCCCTTTTTTAAAATTCATACTCTACAAAATCACCTGTTTACTTGCTTCATCCACATTACTAAAATAGATGAAACTTTTACTCTCATTTACATGCAACCCTGAGACTGATTGAAAGTGTTGCAGAACCGTCCCTATACTCATCACTGAATCCTTCTCTCCCCACAGAAGATGAATAAATCATTTGCAAAGTACAAATGGTTGATTCTTAGATTTGCACACCCTCTATGAAACTTAAACTCAGGAGGAACTAATACCTTTAAACTTCTAGAAAGGTACTCTATAGCAATTACAAATAGCAGAGGTGACATGGGGTCACCTTGCCTAAGCCCTTTCTTACCATGGAAGAACCCCTCAAGCCCCCCATTTATAAGAATAGAATAAGAGGTAGACTTAACACAGGTCATTGTCCAAGCAATGAACTATCTAGGAAAATCTAACCCAAGCATAACTTCTTTTAGAAAATCCCAATCAACAGAGTCATATGCTTTCCTCAAGTCAATCTTCATAGCACATTGGGCACTCCCTCCCTTCCTTTGATAGTTCCTTATCAACTCAACCATTAGAATATTATCTATTATACTTCTTCCAGGTATAAAATCAGATTGTGCAGGATCAATGAAACCAGGTAACACAAGACTCATCCTTTCTGCCAAGATTTTGGAGATAATCTTGTATAACACAGTACAATAGGCAATGGGCCTGTAGTCAGTCAACCCATGAGGATTCTGACACTTAGGAATAATGGTTAATGCAGTGGCATTAACAGGTTTTAGCAATTTTCTAGACAAAAAAAAAATAATAATAACTCTTTTATAGCATCACACACATCCCTCCCTACTATACTCCAACATTTTCTAAAGAAAAAACTATTAAATCAAGGGGTTTTGTGTGCTCCTCTGCTTGATAAGGAAGTATATGAAGCTCTAGTGAGTATTGGCCAAGATAAGGCCCCTAGTGTGGATGGATTTAATAGTTTTTTTCTTTAGGAAATGTTGGAGTATAGTGGGGAGGGATGTGTGTGATGCTATATAAGAGTTTTTTTTTTTTTTTTTTTTTTGTCTTGCAAATTGCTGAAACCTGTTAATGCCACTGCATTAACCATTATTCCTAAGTGTCTAGTGAGTATTGGCCAAGATAAGGCCCCTTACATTCCATGTTGCTACCATTTTCCCTTATTCGGGGGTTTAGAAAT
Source organism: Vernicia montana (assembly GCA_949750685.1). Classification (NCBI taxonomy): domain Eukaryota; kingdom Viridiplantae; phylum Streptophyta; class Magnoliopsida; order Malpighiales; family Euphorbiaceae; genus Vernicia; species Vernicia montana. Next base: position 12,210 of record CATKHJ010016945.1, on the reverse strand, counting down.
CCTCTTAGGCTGCAACCCATCTCTTATCACCCCAACATTCTTAGTTATCCCTTCATTACCCTTAGAAGTTTGCACTCCATTGACCAAAAGGGTAGAACTACTCACCTGTTGCTTGCCTTTATTGGCAACACTCCTCTGCTCACTAGTACGAGCAACCACATTAGTAACTTCAGACAGCATAACAACTTGCCTTGACTCCTCACCATCTTGAGCAACTACAACAGGTGGCTTCATTTGCTAAGCTTTCTGGACCTCCACCTTACACGATTTCTCATCATGACCTATCTTTATGCATTTGCTACACCTCACTGGGACCCTTTCATAAACAATCTCCTGAATCAATTTATCTCCATTTTCATCTTCCAGAGTCACATGCTTAGGAAAGGACCCATACAGATCCATTTCAATCAACATCCTTGCATAACCTAACTTGGATTTCTGCAAAGTGCACTGATCCACAAACAGTGGCTTGCCACAGGCACTACCTATCCTACTCAACATCTCCACATATTAGAACTCCTATGGGAGAAGAGGCAGTTTCACCCAAATTGGCATCGTAGTAATATCAATGTCTAGCTTCATTTTCGACTTCCATTCTTTGAGGATCAAAGGTCTTTGATTAAATGAATAAGGCCCATCCTCCAGCACATTCAATTTTGCACACTCAGAATCAAAATTAAACACAAACAAATTCTCCTTAATCAGATGTACAGATACCAGTCCACCCCCCTTCCACCTATTCATGGCAAACCTCTCCATTTTGAAGAAACTGAGTGAAGTGTCTAATACACTCCTAATTAAGGCAACCCTCCATTTCTAGGCTTCAAGCAGGGTTTCAGAAGAATGGAAATTTCACTATCCTCTCCCCTTTACTCACTGCAGGAGGCATAAATTTCAATTCACATTCAGCTAACCTTTCTCGATTGTGCTTGAACAAATCCACCCATTTCCTCGATCCAACACCTCCCCCTGGTTCAACCTCCTTAGTAATATCCTCAATATCACTAATACTCTTCAAACTAGCATCGTCAATCCCCTGTTCATCACTAACCACAGGTAATCCAATAGAAGAAATGCTCAATTTCTTATTCGATTTAGAATCGTCCATCCTCAAAACATCACCAGACTCACAAGAATCCATCACTACCTCATCATTCTCAACCTTTGTTAATGGTTAATGCATAATATTGTGAGGTCTCGCCCGAACACTCCTCCCCTCGCTCGAAAAAAAATAAATTTTTTTGCCTTAAGGAAAGGCGACCTATTTTTAAGGGAGTTTAGGTGCGAGTTTCGGTGCTCACGATTGGAAGTGGCTATCGCTTTAGAAAATTGATTTAATTTTTGAAAGGATTCGGGAGTTGCCACCCTAATTTATTTTTATGGGAAAATTAAGATAAAAACCCAAAGTTGACTCCAATTCATTAATCTTTGACTAATTTATCCAAGGATAAAGTCACAAGTTTTCGAACCAAGTTGAGCTCGGGGATTAGGTTTTTGGTTTTAAAATAATCTCGATTTGACTTTTAAGTTTGATTTGACTTTGAAAATTGATTTCATAAATGATAAATATTAATGACAATTGCATGATCATGACATAATTATGAGTGCGTGAAAAAATAAAGAGCAAGTATTTAAACATCCATAAGTAAAAGAGAGTATTTCTTCTAATTCTTATGGGTACTAGAAAAATTACAAGATCGCTCATTTACTCCAAAATAATTAAATTAACTAATAAATTTAATTAACACTTTACAATGTTCAATGGAAAAAATAAAAAGGGAAGGTGATTGATTGAGATTTGGATTTGAGACTTGGAGTTAAATTCCAAGCGTGCCTACGTACTCCATTGGATGGGGATCAAAACCCACATAGTTCGTTCCACAGTGAAGTGGAGGGGTTTAAGGATTGGTCAGATTGATTTGATTTGATTTTGGGTGATTTTGGGTTTGGTGAGAGAAGATGATGTACTTTCTCTTTGGGGGATTTTGAGTGGGTGGAGTGCTTTTCTAGATCGAAATTTTGTTTCATTGATTTTGAATGATGAATTTAAATTAATCTCGAAGGAAATTAATTTGTTTGGTTGCTAAATTATCTAATTTTTAATTAATTAAAAAGATTAATTAATTAAAGTGATTAATTAAAAAGATTAATTAATTAAAATCGAAGATAAATTAATTAATTAGAGTGATTATTCAAAATGAGTGTGAGAAAATTAATTAGAGAGAGAGAGAGAAAATAACAAATAGATAGCTATCAACAAATGCTTAAGGGGTGAATTGAAGTGAGGGATGGAGGGGGGCATTTATAGAAGATGAATATGGGGTGAAAAGATCAAAAAGGGCTGAAAAAATGGGTTGAAAGAGGGGCAAAATGGTCATTTCAGGGCCAGGGGTACTGCAGTGAGGGCTGCTAGCAGACGTATGTCAGAAACACGTGCGTTCGCGAGAGGTTTTGGCGGACGTCCGCCAGATGACCTGGCGAACGCACCGGGCCTTCCGGCGGATGTGTCAGCACCGAGCTGACGTGTCTGACATGCGTTAGTACGACGCGTGTCAGCGCAGACAAGCCAGACCACGCACGACGTCCGTTAGACAGTCTCGTGAATGCGCGCAGGCGGTCTGCAGTCGTGCAGACCTTGCTCGTGGACGTCCGCGAGGTAGCTTGGTTTTCGGGCATTCTCGTTCTCCGGTTCAGCTTTCGGGGTTTTCGGGTTAGTTTTCAAGGTTTCGGGTCAATTTCTGGAGTATTCTGAAGTCTGAAAATTTACCAGTCAGTGGTGGTGGATCCGAAATTAATTATCGGGCAGTATGATGCCTGAAAGCCAATTTTTGCTCCGGGGGCGCTTCCCCCTTGACCCCTACCCACTAACCGGCTCTGCGTAGTATATGAAATTTAGCATGTATCAAGCTGCGGCAACATCTTGAGGATGCAAAATTAAAAGTTCACAAATATCATCAATCACATCAAGTTGCAATTTAGTCTTATTAGAAGATCCAAGTTGAGCTACTCCGTTAGGGTTCTTTCGATTTTTCTTCCCCATAAAAAATGACGTATGTTAGCAAGCTAAACGTGCGTCGAGAGAAAAAAATGAAAATTCAAAAATTTCATATTTTAGTTTGCTGATAATTATTATTTATATTTAATCAATAAAATAAACTATAAATAGTAAAACAATTAGAGTAATAATTTAATAATTCGAACTTACATAAAATCTATTTGTATGCAAAATTTAAAATCTAATGTTATAAAATATAAATTATGAATATTTTAATTGTTAATTAATATTTTCAAGTTTTCAATTGAGATTAACAAATATAGAAATAAATATAATTTGAAATATAACCTTTTGTTTAAAAAGAAAAGGTAAAGTTGACAAAAAAAAAAAATTAAGACTTCTGTTAAAAAAAAATTTCAATAAGATTATAAATTAACGTACCTCTTACTTTTATTCTTGACTCTACCTTTAATTTCAACTTATTAAGGAGAGTGACTATATTAATAAAAACACATATTAACAATTAAAATGATACATTAAAAAATACTCAACATAGAAGAATAAACACTTTCAGTAATAATAATAATCATAACAAGATAGTTGACTATTTTTTTTTTATCCTTTATAAACAATAAGAAAGATAAATCAAAACAATAAACAAATTTATAATTAAATTTTTAGCTTTATAGACTTTTCTTAAATTTTTTAACCATTAATTTAATATTTCATTTTTTTTAATGAAATTTCAAGTTTGTTAATGGTAGTAAACTGTGAATTAAGATGTATATATATATAAAAAAATCATTGAAATGCATATAAATTTAATACATCATTGTGAGGCCTCGCTCAAGCACTGGTCTGATCCGCTAAAAAATCAAAATGTTCATTTGGACCAAGTCTCACAATGAAGTGCTCACGCTTATTTAATTGATTTTTGAAAATTAACTTTTAGGAGTTGCCACATTAATTTATTTTTATTTGAGAAAATATAAGATAAAAACCTATTAATTGACTTCAATTATTTTACCTTAGGAAAAGTACACTAGCTTCGAAATCAAAGAGGCTTCAGGGACTAGATTATTTATTTATTTATTTAAAAAGATAATTTGGCTTATTAATATAAAAATAATTTAATGAAAAATTATTTCATGAACAATTAATTAATGAAATGAAAATGATAATTATGAATATTCACAAATAAATAAATAAAAACAACCATTCAAAACAAATAAATAGCAAATTAATAATTTAAAATTAAATAAAAACCCAAATAATTAGAGGATATCTTCTCTAACCCTTATGGGTTTTAGGAAAATCACATATTCTCCTAAAGATAAAGAAAATAATAAAATAAGTAAAACAAGAAAAAAGAAATAAGGTGATAAGAAGAGAAAGTTAATCATTTAAATTTAGATTTGCCACTTGAACCAAGTGTGTCTGCATATTCCTCTGAATATGAATCAAAACTCATGCAGTTTTTCCATATTGCGATGAGGTTTTACTTTAGTCTTGCAATTTTATCATGTTTTGATTGATTGATTGATTAATGAAGAAAGGAATGAAAGAAGATGAAGTGTTTTGTTTAAATTAAAAAATAAAAATAAAATACTCACCTTGAGTTTGTGCGGCTTTGGAAAGGACTTGCCTCGGTTGGCGATAAAGGGAATGGGCCTCGGACTAGGTCGAGTTGGCTCGGAACTTGCCTCGGACGATAATGGACTTACCTCGGGCCTCGAACTTGATTGAGTCGGCTCAGGGACTTTTTGATGCAAATGAATTGTGGATATGAGCTTCACGTTAATTTGAAAAGAGAAATTTGATTGTTTTCAAAATATTAAATATTAAAAGTAAAATTAAAAACTTAATTTAATCCTAGGATGATTAAATTAAGCGGATTAAAATCAAAGAGGAATTAGCCCTTGAGAATTTTTATAAAGAAAATACGAAGAAGATTAGAATTTTGAGAGGACAATTGTCAATTAACAACCAATAGTGAAAAATACTGAGCTAGTGGATTAATATTTATAAGTTAAGGGGGTCCAAAACTTCATGATTTGAGGAAAAAAGGATAAAAAAAGGGATTTGGGTGTCTGCTGTTGCTTGGACTGCCTAAGGCAGCTCAATCATTTTTTTTGGGTACAAATTTAAGGGTTCACAATCATATATAATATGAATTAGAATTTCTATTTGTATTAGGATTTTTCTTATTTTTTTAAGATCCTTTGTTTTTTTATTAGCATACAAAAGATAAGATATATTAAATAAATCAATTTAAAAATAAGGGGTCCTTTTTGTCTTTTACATTAAAAATCATGTTCTTAATAGGCAATTCAAAAGTTTTATCTTTTAAAATTAAGAGACTTTTATATATAGTATAGTATAGATAATTGAAAATTTATTTAAAATTTTATATTTTAAATTATAACAAGTTTGTTGTAATTTATAATTAATCAAATTCTACCAAAATTAATAAAATTTGTAAATATAAATATAAATTTTAATAAGAGTATAAATTAGTAAATTTTAAAATACTAAAGGTACTAACAAATTAGAAAGCTACAAATTTAAATGAATTTCGTATTTAATACTTATTTAATAATTTTAAATTTCATAAAGTTGAATTTTAATTTACGGGTGAAATAAATATTTTGATTTATATCAAATATAAAAATTTCAAATTTCAAATGAATTTTATAAAAAAAAATTATGAAATGCATTTATATCAAATATGGTATGATGAGATAAAAAATGGCTCTTCAAATATGGATCATATTAGACAAGTCTAAAACAAACCCAAATGCTCTAGACAACAGGTTTCAAGACGTCAAGATGTCAACACTATAGCAATCACCAACAACTAGGCCCAAGGCTCATAACACAGGCTACCTCGCGCCTTGTCCCTATAGTCATCCAAGCACCAGGCACTTCACTTCACCAACGGATGATCCTAATTAGCTTACAAAGAAAGTCATCTCCAAAAACTCCTTAAAAGCTCTCCTGACATGCAATCCCTGCCACCTCCAGAAAAAGAGATTATGTCACCTCATCACAAAGCTCCATAGCTTCCAAAACATTCGCATCATTACCCTGTCTAACCACAATATGATGCAACCCTAACTCATCAATAATTTGCAACCATGCAACTTAATAGGAGATCCTTATAAATACCTAATTGTCTCCAACCCAAAAGTGGGGCTTAGCTAGAGGCTTTTTTGGATAAGGAAAAAGGACTTTGAGGACTCACAATACCTAGGTAGGCCTTGCTAAAAAAGCAGTCTCTCAATAATTTATTGGCAAGTTGTCCTCTTTTCCTTTAGTTGGTCACTTTTTGGAATCTAGTACCTAAAAACCTTTTTTTCCACTAGAAAAGGTCATAGTGAGAGTCTCGTTAACCCTCTCACTCACACACTTAAGGAAGCAACGGTGCCATTTCTAAATCCACACTTCTCCGAGACTTTAGCTCAACACATGCAGTCATATTGACTTAAGCATATGGCCTGGTACAGGCCCCTTAATGCTTTCTGTAATACCCTAGGTTATTAATAGTTTTGATGTGATAAAATATGACTTAAAGTATGAAGTTAAACTTGGTATGAGATTGGACTTTTACCTTTTTGGAGAAAGGATGGAATGATGATAATAGAGTTTAGAGGTTCGGGTTAGACCAATGGAATTTTAAGAATTGATTCAGAGGCAAATAACGCTCGTTATAGATTTGGAACATCATTATAAGTATGGCATGCACCTGGCAAGTGATGGAAGTAAGCAAGTTGACGAGTTAGCCGAGTTGTCGAGGATAAAGATGAGCGATATAAGAGAAGCGAGAGGCTTCGATGATGAGGACAAAGATGAGCTCGATATTGGAAGAGCTAGCTGAGGAGCTCGGTATCGAAGACAAGTTGATATTAAGGAAAGCGAACTGAGGAGTTCGATATGACAAGAACGAGGACAAATTGAGAACTCTGTAGCGAGGTTAATGTTGTTTGTGTAAGATTACGGGGAGAGCTGATAGGCTCGTTATTGTATAGTGTTAAGCAATGTATAGATAAGTTGAGTTAAGTTTAAGTTATTATTTTATGAGTTGAATGCTAACTAGTAGTCTGTACCAAATGAATATTTTCCAAGATTGATTGTTTCAAAGTGTTAATAATATTGAGCCATGATTTATGATGATTTCTAAGTGATAGATGCATGTGGTAAGGGTTTTAGATGTTTATCTTCATTAGAGATTATTTTGAGAAGGAATGAAATAAGTTCTTGAAGTTGGAAATTTTGGACAACAATGAACATGACCATGTTGTCAGCAACACGCCCATGTTGCTTGATTTCACCAATTTTCAAAAATTTAAAGTTTTGGCAGTGGCCAACAGGCCTAAAGGACACGCCCGTGTTGCTAGTGAACTTACCCATGTCTTCCAAAAGCAATAATAAGACACGCCCATGTCACCCAAAAAAAAATCAGTGCTGAACAGTAATTTTCGGGCTATATATGATTTTTAACCCATTTCTTTCATTCCAAACTCTTTTATTTTCCTTCCAAGCCTAAGTTCTTCATCTTTTTTCTCAAGATATCTCAATCCAACCCAAATTTCTTCCATTTCTTCAAATCAAAAATAAGATTTCAAAAGAAATTCAAGGATTCAAGTAAAATTTCTTCTTTCCTTCCTTTCTTTAGAGGAGTATAGATTAGAGCAAGAGGAGAATCTTTGGGTAAGTCTATTAATTCCTTGATTTTCATTTAGGTTTAGTTTGATTTAGGTTAAATCATAAGTTATGAGTTTAATAGATAGTGTATATAGCATTTTCATGCAAGAAATGAGTTTTATTGAGTTTGAATCCATAGAAACCCTAAGTGTAGGAAACCCTAGGATCAAACTTGATTTTTAATGGCTATAAGATATAATTGCTAATAAGGCTTAAGAATAAAGAATTCATGGTTAGATTTGAGAAATCAAGTTATATGATTAGAGTTTTATAGAGCATAGTTAATAAATGATGTAGGGATTCATTTGTAGGAAAGGTGAGCCTTATGCAAGTTAAGGTGAATTGAGCTTAATTGAGAGGTTATAGCAAGTGAGGTAAGTTATGAAATGTGTAAATGCATAATAACCTACTATGATTCATTCATGTTTGATTTCTACTGCTTTTTCATTTCTTAAGAACACTCATAATGTTTCTTTGCTTGTGAGCTCGGCCTTAGAGCCATTATTGTTGATAAATGTTTTGTTTGTTCATAAAAGTCCACTTGGGCCAAAGCCATTTTATTGATGAATGTCGAGGCCACTTGGGCTAACTTATGTTTATGATTATGATTCTACCAAACCGTTACCAAGCTTATGACCATGTTTTGATAGAACACCTCGACTAATGGAGGGAAAAGTCCATTAGACTGTGTGCACCAATAACTTAAATAACATAAACAATGTTAGATTGAATTGAGATCTTGTATTGTTATTATTTGAGACTTTTGGGGTTTGTGATGAAGTTCCACCCATTAGATCTCCTATTATTATAGAGACTATGGGGATTGGAGGTGTTGTCCCGCCCATTTGATTATTGTTATAATATGTTATCGAGACTCGCAATATTATGGATATGTTAACCTGAGTTCTCGTACTGATTGATTGTTTCTATCATAATGGATTATATCCTTAGTGCCTGTTTGTCTTCGGCACGTATGATTGTTCATAGTTACCCATTTGTTGATATGAATATAATTATGTTTTCAACCTTACTATTCTTTTATGAAACTCTTGCATTGGCTATTTCTGTATGAGCTCCAAAGCATGAATACATTTCATAATTTACTGAGTTGATGGCTTATCATATCATTTGTGAATTTCAGGTATAGATTAGAAAAGGATAGAAGCTGAGTAGACGGAACTTCTTGATCATCCTTCTCCATCAAAAAGCTTTAATGTATATGTTTATGTTTCAAGATTGTGTTTTGTTAATGTTAAAGTCATTGTATCTTCATCTTAGATGCTCCGTAGTATGAAAAGAGATGTTTAGATTTGAGATTATATGAATCACCTTTAATAGAATGAGAAAGATAATGTATAGAATGATAATTGAAATAAAATGGAAAGAATTTGATTTTCTTAAGTTCAGATTGTTAATGGTTATAAGTTTGGGCCCACTTTGTGGTTCGCATATGTCTTGTATGATTGTTTATGATTAATTATGTATGTATTCAGAGTATAGAATGGGTTTAATGAATTTTCGATGGTCTTATACCTACCCATGACTTAGGATCGTCATGCCACTGGAGTCGGGGCATGACACTTTCTTTCTTTATTTCTTTCCCATACAAGCTAAGATCCAACATCAACTCAAAAGCCCAACTCCAGTCCTTCCAACATCAAGGTCCAACACCTTTCAGTCCTTCCATCCATAAAGGTCCAACATCTTTCATAAACGCAAGCAATGATGGAGGGAGGGGGGAGATAAGGAGGGGCCATGGCCCCCCTAACCTCCAAAATCCAAAAAATTTTTAGTGTAAAATTGTTAAAATTTGGCCATATGTATTTGACCTCTTTATTTTAGGTGAAAATTTTCCTTAGATATATAGAAGTTGACTTACTTATACATACCACCTTGATATAAATTATGATATAAAAAATTTAGCCCCCTTAATTTTTTTTTTTTGCTCCGTCATTGAATGCAAGGTCCAACACCTTCAACACAATGCACCTACACCCACGAGGATCCACTACGTTTCACACTCACAACAAGTCTACGATTTGTATTGGTCCAACGTTCTCTCTCTCTAGGTAGGTCCAGTGCCTACTAGAGCTCAAACCTAGTAATTGGCACTCCTCTGGTCCAGGCTGATGGGTGGCCTCAGGACTCGGGACGCTTATAATCGATAAGGGGAGAAAAAACCATCAGGGTATTAATATTTCAAACATGAAAAGTAATTTACAATTAACTTTTTAAAATTTATTTACAGTTAAAATGAATTTACATTAATTCATTCCAAACACTATAAATATTCATGATTATTGATGCCAAGTTCATATTATTTATTTATTTATTACCTATTTTTAGTTTGTGAATCTAACAATTAGTGCAAGATGAAAATAGCTAATGGAGATGTTTGATCGCCACAAATCAATATTCCTACATAGAAATTTAAATGAATTTCACATTTTACACTTAAATTTACCCTTTGTTTGATATAAATAAATTTATAGCATATATAAAATTTAATTTAGTTCTATTGAATTTTTTACAATTTAATTTTTAGGAGTGAAATGAATATTTTTCATTTATACTAAATATAAAAACACGAAATTTCAAATGTATTCCATAAGATTATGTGAAATTTATTTATATCAAATAATATTTTAATTATTTTGAATTTTATAATATTGAATTTATGTGAGTGAAATGAATACTCTTGTAAAACCTCATTGATAAAAAAAATTTCTTAGTATGAACCAAAACCAACCTTCACCAAGGAGCTCAAATACATATATACATATATAAACATCTTGAACTATTTGGCACCTTAGTTGAAATTTTGTTTTAGGTATTTTTGTTGGTCATTGGCTTAGAATTTCAAGGATACAACTCTCTAAATGTTATCCTTTGGAATTTTGATTTGAATTTTTAAAAACATTATTCCCTTTTCTTAGTAATGAATAAAGTGACAATTTTTTCTTATATTTTTTTAGATGCTTTGGCATTTGATGTGAGTTGAGAGAAAGAAAAATACAAGAAAAAATGAAAAATAAAATGAATTTTCTCTTGCTATGCTTCCTAAAAATTAAGAGAATGAAAGAAAATATAGACTAGTTAATAATAAGTGTTCAAAGTGAGTTTCAAAATTAATTAAAGTCATTACATTTGAAGGGATTCTATTCTTTCTGTTCAATCCTAATCGAATATGTTTTTTAACTAAGTAATTCAAATCAAAACAAATAGAGAAATTATATTAAATTATGCATCAAACATTCAAGCACACATGTATCCATGCTCCATACTGACACTTTGTTTTACAGCCATCATTGCCTTTAAAGAGGAAATTATCCTTTTCCAAACCAAACTTGGGGAATAGAGAAGAAAGATAATTATATTTGAGTAATTAATAGTTGGGAGGTGTATATGAAAGCATCAATTTAAAGATGATCGATATAGAGGAAATAACTAGAAAGATTTTGGATTCAAAATATAAAACCAAGATTCACCAATACTTGGAAGAAATGTTGCCCACCATGTTAACGAACATTCATGAGTCCAAACAAGTTATAGGGCATGTAAATGATACTAAGAAAGCTACTTCTAATAGCAAATTTATCTAAGAGGAAATATTCTATGATGAGCTTGATTATCAATTAGAGAAGGCCTATAAAGTCAAAGGAAAGGTGATAACAGAGGAGCCTTTAGAATCTTCTCAAAATGATGAGAATAAGCCATTGACCAAGCAAATGGAGAAGATGCAAGTCATGCATAAGAGTAACGGGATTGAAGGGTTGTATAACATAGAAAAATTGGACATTATTACGGGTGAATACCTTCCACCAAGGTTTAGAATGCCTGATTTGCAAAAGTTTGATAGTACTGGAGACCTAAAGATCCATTAAGACAATAATATACCACTATTATGGGCACCACTGGTTTGATAAAGGCACAAACTCTACCAAGTTATTTTTTTATTTTTTTATTTTTTGCCTTGAAACTCTACCAAGTTCTTCATCTTGTCTTTAACTGGAGTTGCTATTAGTTAATATTATGACTTGGATGATAAAATCATGGAGGACTAGAAAGAGTTAGCCAGAAGTTTCATTAAACAGTATTTTTATAGTACACAAATTGATGTTAGTTTGCATGATTTGGAGAACAATCTTGTAATGATCTGAATTTTTATTAATTTTTAAAAATAATATTGTCACACCCCGCTTCGGGCGGTGCAACGGTCCTAGGGCATGGGTAGGCATAAGGCCACCGATCACCCGTAGAACCCATAAACATGACTTCCACATACGGCATCATTGCATCTAATACATACATATCCCTAAGATCTCAACCTGAACATACATACTCACATAATCTCCATACATACTTAACTTACATAAATTCTCACAAGAATATATCTTGATACTCATATAATCCCATATCATAAATTATAACATATAACTAGTTGCTCGATATTGCCAATGAGGCCATAATAATATCTCTCCCTTACACACACATGGAGCATCTAGAGTGTA
>CATKHJ010016922.1:0-10903 GCA_949750685.1 Vernicia montana | reverse complement strand
AGAAAGTATCCCCTATTTTGGTTTATTTTGTAAAGTTAATATTTATTTTCTTCATTTAATTACTTTAATGCTTATTTACTTTATCGCTTTATTCAATTCATTCATAATTGTTCATTCATTTAAATGTTCATGAAATTTCATTTTAAGTCATTGTATATTTAACTTGCCAAATTCATTTTAATCAAAAAATAAACCGAAAATCTAGTCCCCGAATCCTCTTTGGTAATCGATGCTAGTGTACTTTTTCATTGGACAATAAATTGGAGTCAATCAAATGGGTTTTCCCTTAAATTTTTCCAAATAAAATAAAATTAAGGTGGCGACTCCCAAAACGCATTTTCAAAGATCAACCAATCCGAACCCGAGGGTTCCATAGTGAGACTAGACCCGAATGAACATTTCGATCCCCTCTAGCGGATCGGACCGGTGCTCGGGCGAGGCCTCACAATGGCACATCCACATCAGCGTGTTGGTAGCCTTCTAACGGATTTTAGACAGTAGTATTTTTAAGTGCATGATCCTTTAAATTCAATGATTTTTAAGAAAGGATTTTGAGTTAGAGGACCACAATGTACGCTAGCCAAAAGTTCGAGGACCATGGATGAAATTCACCCCGGTATCTCAAATAAGCTTCTATACATCGCACAAAATTCACCTCTCCATTCTCAATGATAGATGATCCATCGAAACTAGATAATTCATAAATGAGAAAAATTCTTAAAAAATAACTAAATTTCTTTTTAATAATATTGATTTCAACGTAGAATTAAAAAGTTTCAAATTTGAAACCTCTCCATAGAGTTTTTTTTTTTTTTTTTTTTAAGATACCTCTCCATAGAGTTAAATTTATTAATAAATAAACCTTTGAAAAAATAATAAATAAAAGAGGAAAATACATTAAAATATCATGTGATTTCACATTTATTTTAAATGGGAACTGAAATTATTTTCATGACACTTTTATGTCCTGTGTTTAAAATCGTTTGACATATTAATGCCAACCCACTAACGTCGTCTAAAATGAAATATTAAATTATTTTTTTCTATGTGGCATTTATGTGTAAAGGGCTATAATAAAAGAAAAAATAAATAAAAAACACATCGTTTTGCAAATGAGTTGTTGAAAGACACCAAAATTGAAGCATATGGGCTTTTTATCATAAACATCATCATTATCTCTAATCGAGTCTTCACCAAGGCTGATTTTGGCCATACAGCCACCAAATCTCATGTCGCCGATCGAGTCTCATCACGTGGAACCACTATTGATGAGCTCCCCTTCTTCAGTCGTGGGCCTACCATTGAAGCACCTACATCTGGACAAAGCCAAGGCCTATCTTGGCCACTGTCATCCTTAAGCCACTATACACTATTCTCTCAACAGCCAACAATTGTCACCGAAGAGAATTGCTTCTTAGGCCGTGCATATCACGACCAGACTCATCACTCGCCAGTCGAGAATCGACTAAGGCTAATAAACCATCGCTGTAAACACCAGATCGACATCATTCCTTCACCGTACATCATCTGAGACTCTGAACAGCTAGGCTCGAGCTTTACCAAATCTTCGATGCTCCATTGATTGATCCGAACATGTTCTTTGTCATGAACCGAACACGAGGGCACGTGACTAGTACTAGGGAATGGGAAAGCACAAAGGCTTTCAAAACCTGAAGTAAGCCTGACTACTCGGTAAATGACAAAAAAATCAATTTGACATCTGTAACTGACATAGAACAGGGGCTATGGACTCACCTGTTAAGCAGAACCTGCCAAAACATCAAATCAATGCCACTCAAGGCCAACATCTCAATCACATCAACATCCTCAACACCAAGTTCATGCTTAACAAAACAACACAACGATCAAATAAACAAGATAACAAATAATGAAAAATAACAATGCGGAATGCTAGAGTTTAATATACAAAACCGTATAAAATTAATTACATAATTGCGTAATAAAATAAACTTCATTGCCGAATGATGAAAGGTAGGAATAACTCAATTAAAATTTACTTCATGAACTCAACCTGCAACCTGAGAAAAATGTTGAACATTGATGAGCGTTTGACTCAATGAACTATATAGTTATCGATATAACATACCATTCGAAAGTCAGAAATGTTAATGCACAATGTCAACCAGATAAATAATCACATAATCAACTAAGGATAATAATTAGTCAATAGGAACCACACTAAATCTCAAACTGGGGAGCCAATCCCTTATCTGGCTCTCTTAATCCAATATTGTCTCTTAATATTCAATACATAGGATTGCAGCCATCCTTGGCCTAAGCCATGCAGCGCTAACCCGACTAGCAACAATGTCGGGTAATAAGTAAGCCTCAAGCCGTCATACACTAGTCATAGCTCATCAATCATAATCATCATATCGTAATTGGAATCTCAATCTAGTGTGGTTCTATGTTATCCTAACCCCATCCGAACAACCACAAGTAATATGCAGTATTCACAATTACAGAAACTTTCTATGGTACCAACATTCATCATGCTTCTCTAATCTAATGTTGATAATGATAATTATATATATATAATATACAAACAATCATTGCATGTATGCAAGTGTCATATTAAATAAATAAAGGAATGTGGTGTGATATTAAGCTATATAACTCACAAACTTTACGGAAACCCAATTAACTTTCCTCGAAGTGTGACATCTAGTAGTTAGGAAGACGCTTGAAACATCAATACTGTATAACAGACATAGATTATCGGAACACAGACAACTAAACTTAGACATACTCAAATAACTCTAAAGATCTTGTCGAAATTTCGGCAGAGTCTCTCCTATAATTAGTACATTATCCCACTGGAACAAAAGAAAATAAATACTTTAAAATAATCATCAAGGCTCACAGCAATCAACAACTCAATTGCTCATTTGAGCCTCCATACTCGGGAAACATTACAATAATCTCAATTCTCCAATCACAAATAATAACACCGTTAAAAGTAATTTATTTAAAAATATAATATAATTTAACAACATAAATATTTGGTCATTTATTTAAAAAATAATTTATAAGCATTCCTTTTAATAAAAAAAAATGTTTTAGTTAATAAATCATTCAAATCAATATAATTTAATTCTTATACTTCAAAACCTTTATAATATTTTTCAGAAATATAGGAAATTCAATTTTTCCAATAAAATTAAACTTATCTTATAAAGCATTTTAATTCATAATAAATATCATATATATGGCTATAAAATTTCCTTTTTCTTTAAAATTATTTTCTTAAAACTTCTTTAATAGCTTACATAAAGAAATTTCTTTTAATATAACTAATTTATCTTATAAACCCTTTTAACTCAAATTTCATAAATTTACAAACAATTTACATAAATTAACGATCACCAAAAAATTAATATTTAACTGAGAATAATTTATTTCTGACTTACAGGAGTGAAATTTAGCGAAACTAATTTCAGAAAATCACTCAAAAGGTCGAACACTAATTTTTGAGACATAGTTGTTGGAACATCGCTAGAGTCGCCGACAGACGCCGGTCTACTCCGCCAACCACGCACTGCCGCCGGTAGCCAAATCAAACGGGGTTGGTGGCATTGGAAAGCTAATGAACTCAGGAGTTCAAATATGATGGAGGTGTTGGTTATTTCTCTGGAAATCGACCGAATCTCGTCAAAAAATTGTGAACTTCTTGGTCTCCGATCTCCCTCTCCGGCAAACCTCAGGTAGCAAGTAAGATACCAAATAAAAGCTGAAACTAAGAGGAAACCATATGAACTAAAATCACTAAATTTGAAGTTCAATTGAGAGAATTATGACTAATTGAAATTTTCAACCAAGATAGTTAACGAAACTATTTTGGACAGTAATATCTCCTTAACCGATAACCTGAATCAAGCAAGACTAATTTTTATGAACTCTCCTCATGGCAATCTACAAGATGGTGTGGAAGGTATCGATCACCTCCCTCTGGTTTGGCCGGAATTGGTGGTCAAAGTGCTGACTTTCTCTTCTCCTTCTTATCTTCATTGTGCTTCTTTCTTCCTTCATGTAACCAGCATATTTAAAATATGCTTGCTACATAACCACGTGGCAGCCTTAGGTTGGATCAGCCTCAGCTAGTTTCTATGAACTCTCCTCATGGCAATCTATAAGATGGTGTGGGAGGTATCGATCACCTCCTTTTGATTTGATTGGAATTGGTGGCCAAAGTGCTGCCTTTCTCTTCTCCTTCTTATCTTCATTGTGCTTCTTTCTTCCTTCACGTAACCAGCATATTTAAAATATGCTTGCTACATAACCACGTGGCAGCCTCAGGTTGGTCTGTTTATCTTTATATATATATATATATATATATATATATATATATATATATATATATATATATAATTCATTTTAAGTCCAAAAATTATAAATAAATAATGATTAAATTTCTTGCAAAATATATTTTAATTTCATATATTAAAATTTGAAAAATGACCACTTTTAAATTTATTAAAAATAATAGGATATAAAATTAATTTTCAAAAATTCTTAAAAATTAATATTTAAATACCAAAATATAAAATTTATTATCCTCACATTTAATTTTATTAAATATAATTTTTTTATAATATTTAAATTTAATTAAAAATTCAGATTGTTACATTCTTCCTAAGTTGTCATCTTTCACAAGTGCCGCCACCTATTGTGATTTCAGTTCACTAAGTAGGTTTGCAAAACGATGTGTTTTTTAATTATTTTTTTCTTTTATTATAATCCTTTACATATATATGTCACGGAAAAAAATAATTTAATATTTTTTATCATAAATTTAATATTTCATTTTAGATGGCGTTAATAAATTGGCAATTAATGTGTAAAACAAAGTTAAGCATGGATATGAAAGTAACACAAAAATAATTTCAGCTCTTTAAATGTGAATCACATATTTAGTGTACTTTCCCCTTAATACAAACAAAGTCTTCTTCTTCTTCTATGTCGGTAATGCCCACCACCACATAGTAAAAACCTAAAATAATTTGTTTGTTAAATTTGAGAAATGAAAGAACAATTCACACTCACTGATGAGTCATACCTTCATCTCCCATAACTAACAGTCAATGGCGGAACTACCTGGGGTTAGGGGGGCCGCCTCCCATAAAAAAAATAATAATAATAATAATTTATATTATATATTGGCCCTCAAAATAAAAATTAGTCTTTCTCAGTTTTTGAAAAAATATTTAAAATTTATAATTTTTATAAATGTTGAACACTAAATTGAGTTTTATATATATATATATATATATATATATATATATATATATATATAAATTGAATAAAATATTATATTAATTTATGTGTATATATATATATATAAATTGAATAAAATATTATATTAATTTATGTGTATTATATATTAATAATTAATAAAAATTGAATAAAACATTATATTAATTTATGTGGATATGAATTTAGTTTCTCTTTTTTTTTTTTTTTTTTTTTTTTCCGCCCCCTTTCTCTATTTTTTAGCTCCGTCCTGCTAACAGTCAAATTCTTTCTCTGCAAGTAAAAATTCCTTCCTTTGTTCTTAAGTTTCTTGATTTTCCTTATCTCTATAAAAACATAATCCATTTTATTTCAAAAGAAATTACATCTATCGAGTACCAAATCAGCAGAAATGGTTCATGAAATATGGCTAATTCCATTTTTTGGGCAAGGCCATCTCCTTCCCACTTTAGAACTCTGCAAACAAATTGCATCCAGAAATTTCAAAACCACACTTATCATTTCCTCAAATCTTTCCTCAAATATCCCTTCTTCCCTCACCCAATACCCACTCTTCCAAGTAGCTGAATTGCCCTCATCTCCACCTCTGCCGCCGCCGCCGCCGCCTTCATCGCAACCACCATCTGATCCCTTCCTTGAACATCTTAACCACCATACCCAAATGGCCCAAGACATTGAAAACCTTTTATCTATCCGATCCGAAAACCCAGATTCAAATCTACCAATTTGTGCAATCGTCGATGTTATGATGAGTTGGAGTAGTGAAATCTTCAAGAAATTTCAAATTCCAACAATTGGGTTTTTCACATCTGGAGCTTGCTCCGCCGCCTTGGAGTATGTTTTGTGGAAGAGCCACCCACTAGATCTGAAACCCGGTGAGATCCGTTTGCTTCCCGGATTACCACAAGACATGGCTCTTACAGAAGCTGATCTTAAAATGAGGGCTCATGAACCTCCTGCTCCACCACCCGGAATTGGCGGCGCATCACCACCTCCACCTGGCCCACCACCAGGTTTTCCTAGACCTCCGACTCCAGGTGGTATTGGACCATTAAAAATGGGTCCACCGAAACCCGGCGGTCCACCACCGTGGTTAGAAGAAACCGGTGGCGCAATTGCATTGATGATGAACACGTGTAACAATCTTGAGCTTCCTTTTATCGAGTACCTTACTAACGCAATCGGGAAACCGGTTTGGGGTGTGGGTCCATTATTGCCGGAGCAATACTGGAAATCAACCGGTTCAATTTTACATGACCGACAGTTCCGAGCTAACCGGCGGTCCAATATTAATGAAGACGAGGTTCTTACTTGGTTAGATGCAAAACCAAACGGTTCAGTACTATACGTGTCATTTGGTACTGAAGTAGGTCCTACAATAGAGGAATATTCACAATTAGCAAATGCATTAGAAGAATCAAACCGACCATTTATTTGGGCAATTCAATTCAATTCAGGTCGAGCCGGTCCACCCAGTCTAACAGGTGAATCAAACCCTGATCAAGGTTATTTTCCTCACGGTTTACAGAACCGGATTGGGAAAAGAGGTTTGATAATACATGGATGGGCACCACAATTGTTGATACTGAGTCATCCATCAACGGGTGGATTTCTATCACATTGTGGTTGGAATTCAACTGTGGAAGCAATTGGACTTGGGAAATCAATTTTGGGTTGGCCAATTAGAGGTGATCAATATTACAATGCCCAATTGATAGTGAAGCATCTTAAAATTGGAATTATGATTTGTGATGATTTTTCAAGAAATGTTAACAAGAATGATATAATCAAGGGAATAGAGAGATTATTAGAAGGTGAACAAATCAAGAATCAAGCAACATTGCTTGGTGCTCAATTTAAGAATGGGTTTCCAATGAGTTCCATGAATTCTTTGGATGCTTTTAGGGATTTTATTACTAAGAAGATAGAGAATTAGAGATTAGTGTATTTGCTTGTTATTATTAGAGTTGGTATGAATAATGTAACATGTCATCATGGTGGTGATCTATATTATTGAGGTGTTATTAATTAATTTAGTTCATCCATGTATCTTTCTATGACATTTTTTTTATGTTATTTTTTGCCAAATGTCATGACATTTTCTATAAAATTCAAATTTTTTTTCTAAGTTACTTTTACCAAAATTATTGTTTCCAAAATAGCAGAGTAAATATTTAAACATTATATATTAAGAATTGTTTTTTAAAAAATTGAACATAAATCAAAACGAGCAAATGGATATATTTTTACCATCAAATCACCGCTCAAGTAGTATTTTAATAATATCATTTATATGAGATATTAAATTTGAATAGTAATTTTGTTGCAGTTACTCATTTTTTTTTTTTTAATATTTTGATTTTATTATTTTAAGCATTCTATTAGTTGTCCATATAGTTAAAGATTTTTTATATAAATACCCAACAAAGAAAAAATATTATAAAATATACCAAAAAAAAACTTAAAAAATATATATCAAATTATTTTTTATTACAAAAATAACTCAGTTGCTAAATGCTTATCGAAGTTGCTAAAATCAGTGTACACGTTTCAATTTATGGCACATGTTCAATGGTCACGTGGTGTTTTACATTGCAAGTTTACTTGGATATGATGATTCAAGTTGACCCTTGCTACTGCAATATAATAATAATTATTTATTTAATTGATTCACACTTAATTAATTTTATTATAAACTATCATTAACATTTTATGTTTACTTTTTTTAGAAGTTGGATTAATGGCGGATGTGAAGTAAAAAATGAATTAAGAATTTAATAAATAAATAAAATACAATAAATTTATACTCAAAACTGATATTTTCCTATATAAATAATTTATATTATATTTTAGTATCTGCAACTACTTTAATATATACATATTGTAAATTTGAAAAAAAATTAAAAAGATATATAAACTGATAGTAAATGGTATATATATACTAAAATTTGGTATACATTAAATATATATTTGGTATCTGCAACTACTTTATATTTATACAGATTGAAAATATGAAAAAATTAAAAAGATAAAATAACAATAAATGGTATACATATATCATAAATTGGTATATGTTTAGTATATGTTTGGTATCTACAACTACTTTATATTTATACATATTGGAAATATAAATAATTAAAAAGATAAATCAACAGTAAATGGTATACGTATACCAAAATTTTGTATACGTTAAGTATATATTTAGTATTTGCAACTACTTTAATATATACATATTAATTTAATTAATTAAAAAATTAGTTAAATTAATTAACTATGTGTGGTGTATAAAAAATAATTAATGAATTTTTTTCTAAAAACAATAATTAATAAATGCAAATAAAAAAGAAATAATAATAATAATAAATTAAAGTAATCAAACTAATAGTAATAATAATAATAGAATAATAATAAATCAAAAAAGAGACGTGGTTAACTAAAAATTAAGAAAAGAATAATATTGTTGATGGTTGGAATTATGAACCATATGATAATAAAAATATTTGTATAGATTAAATAGAATTATAATATTGTTAAATTGAGTTGCATTTTAGCAAGGTGGCCATTAGGTGTAGAAACTTTTAACATAATGTGATTATTAAATTACTTTGGTAAATGAATTTGAAGTCACAAGCCAACAAAAGCCAAGATAATCCAAGCACATGAGCTGCCAAATACTTACCTGCAAAACAAAAAATTGATAATTCTTAAAGATTAAAAAATGTAACCATAGTAAAAAATGGTTAATTAGTGTCAAGCCTTCCCTAGTAAAAGGCACATATAAATATATAATGATTTGAGCCAACAGAGGGCATTGACACAAGTCATGATATACCCACATGTCACTTTCTACTTTCTCACTCTGTATCTTTATATATGGCCTAGTCCCATTCTTTCATTGTACTGCTAAAAGCAAACGGATGACTCATTATCAATAGAGATGCAAATAAATATCACTGAAAGTAAAAAGACATATGTTTATAAAATATAAAGTAACAAAGCGCATAAAAATAAAAGCAGAACCATAAAATTTTAAGAAAAGAAAAATGAGGATAAAAATATAATTAAAATAAAAGGGTATTATTATAAAATATAGAACAATTATAGAGAATAGAGAAAGAGATAATAAAATAAGACTAGAAGAAAAAATAATTTCTATCTATAACTTCATTAATTGTAATACCTATTTATATGTGTAAAAGGTTATAGAGATAGGAATATAAAGATAGTTCTATTTTCATACGAATATTTATCTATAGAGATAAGATAAACATCTAATCTAAATACACCACTTAAATATTATCACAACACTTCCCCTTGGATGTCTATTATAAAAAATATGCCTCGTTAAAATCTTACTAAGAAAAAACCTTGTAGGGAAAAAAATCTTAATGAAGGAAAAAGAGTACATTATTCTTGTAGAATTTGTGCCATAATACTGCCTCATTAAAAATATTGCCTGGAAAACCCAATGGGATTCAACCTAGACTAAGGGAAAATGAGTACAATACACAAAAATTTCCCCCTTATGAAAACATGATTTCTAACAAAGATCTCTTAGTCAGCGCATATCTATTTTGTTCACCAACTTCTCAAACGTGATTGTAGGGAGTGCCTTTATAAATAAATCTGTCAAATTATCAATAGATCGAATTTGATGAACATCTAAAATTCCTTGCTTTTGAAGCTCATGTGTGAAAAAGAACTTTGGCGAAATGTGCTTGGTTTTATCTCTTTTAATGTATCCTCCCTTGAGTTGTGCAATACAAGCAGCATTATCTTCATATAGTACTGTTGGACTTCCTTTATCAAATTGAAGATCACATGTTTCTTTGATATGTTGGATCATAGATCTCAACCATATGCATTCTCTACTAGTCTCGTAAATTGCCAATATTTCAGCATGATTAGATGATGTGACAGTCAGAGTTTGCTTAGTAGAACGCTAAGATATAGCAGTGTCACCATATGTAAACAAGTAAACTATTTGTGATCGAGTTTTTTGTGGATCAGATAAATATCTAGCATATGCATATCCGATTAATTCTAATTTCGAGTCATGCGGTAAAATAAACTCATATTTGATGTACCACGTAAATAACGGAATACTTGTTTCACACCATTCTAATGTCTTTAAGTTGGTGAAGAACTATATATTGCTAGTAAACTCACAGAGAATGTTATATCAGGTCTTGTACAATTAGCAAGATACATTAATACACTAATTGCACTAAGATATTGTCACGACCCATTTTCAGAGTCGCAACGGTCATAGAACATGAGTAACCGTAAGGGTACCAACACCCGTAGAACCCATGAACTTAAACATATAATTAGAATTTTAACAGCATAACAGGTTAATATAGAACATATCTATAATTCAAACATGCCCAAGATCTCAACCTGCATAAAAACATACACTTCTAATATCCACCCTTATATCCTCACTTCTGTACAATCAATTCATAACATTCGTCTAAGCTCAACTTTACAACATAACACATACTCATTCATGGCTAGAAGTTTCACAATTTATATATAAGCATAACTCATGATCATATTAGGCATATATACATTTTATATACAAAAACAAGTTAAACACTTTGTACTTTCTACTTAAACCTATACACCATTA
>CATKHJ010016821.1:0-15742 GCA_949750685.1 Vernicia montana | reverse complement strand
GTGGCGACTCCCGAATCCTTTTCAAAATCAAATCAATTTTCCGAGGCGATAGCCGCTTCCAATCGTGAGCACCGAAACCCGTTCCTTAACCACCCTTAAAAATCGCTCTCGCCTTTCCTTAAGGCAATTTTCCCCCACGAGCGAGGGGAGGGGCGTTCGGGCGAGGCCTCACAAATTCCAACCATTTTTCATGAAGCAGTTTAAAGTTCTGAAAAGGAAAAGTGGAGGAATGCCATGAATGAAGAAATGCAGTCCCTTGGAAAGAATCAGACATAGGAACTAGCTAGTCTGCCAAAGGGAAAGAAGGCAATTGGATGCAAATGGGTATTCGCTAAGAAAGATGGATTTCCTGACAAAAATGATGTTCACTACAAGGCAAGGTTGGTGGCTAAAGGCTACGCGCGGATGGAGGGAATTGATTATAATGAAGTATTTTCTCTAGTTGTAAAACATTCCTCAATTAAAATTTTATTGGCCTTGGTAGCACAATTGGATTTGGAACTAGTCCAATTAGATGTAAAAACTGCATTTTTATATGGAGACTTCAAAGAGGAAATCTATATGACTTAGCCAGAAGGTTTCAAGGTTTCTGGAAAATAAAAATTAGTGTGTAAACTTCAAAAATCTTTGTACGGATTGAAGCAATCTCCAAAGTAGTGGTACAAATGATTTGACAAGTTTATGTTGGGATAAAAGTACACAAGAAACAAATACGATCATTGTGTGTATTTGCGCAAGCTACAAGATGGATCCTACATTTATCTTTTCCTTTATGTTGATGATATGCTGATAGCTTCAAAGAATCATGGAGAGATTGAGAAATTGAAGGGTCAGCTAAATAAGGAGTTTGAAATTAAGAATTTGGGTGAAGCCAAGAAGATTCTCAGGATGGAGATAAACAGGGATAGGAAATTGGGGAGAATTTGTTTGACTCATAAGCAATATTTGAGAAAGGTACTAAAACGTTTTGGCATGAATGAGAAGTCAAAACCTGTTAATACGCCTCTAGCTCCTCATTTCAAGCTAAATGGATCTCTGTTACTGAAGAATGATGCTGAACGGGAATACATGTCAAAGGTCTTGTATGAAAGTGTTGTTGGTAGCTTGATGTATGCTATGGTGTGTATAAGGCCCGACATTTCATAGGCAGTTGGGGTAGTGAGTAGGTATATGCATGATCCTAGAAAGGAGCATTGACAAGCTGTGCAATGGATTTTACGGTATATTCTGAACACCATAGATGTTGGATTGATGTTTGAGTGGGATAGACAAGTTGGTCAGTATGTAGTCGGATACTGTGATTCCGATTATGCTGGTGATTTGGATAAGTGTCGATCAACTACTGGTTATATGTTTACACTTGGGAAAGCACCAGTTAGTTGGAAGTCTACCTTACAGTCAACAGTTGCTTTGTCTACTACAGAAATAGAGTGCAATTACTGAGACTGTAAAAGGGGCAATTTGGCTTCAAGGGTTTCTTAGTGAACTGGGAGTTGGACAGAGGCACATTAAGGTGCACTGTGATAGTCAAAGTGATATTCATTTAGCAAAGAACTAAGTTTATCATGCAAGGACGAAGCACATCGACGTCAGGTATCACTTTGTACGGGAGATTCTGTAAGAAGGTCAAGTACTAATTTAGAAGATCCAGACTACTGAGAATCCTGCTGACATGTTGACAAAAGTTATAACGGCAGTTAAGTTTAAGCATTGTTTGGACTTGATAAATGTTGGTGCTTGAATGTGCATTTGAAGACACTACTGAAGATTGGATTCGTAAGAGAATGTTTGGCTGGGATTTGGAATTCACCAAGGTAGAGATTTGTTGACTTTATGGCTCATTTCTCATCCCACATCGAATTTGTGTGGGTTTTGAGAACGTTTCTAAGGCTATAAAATAAAGACTCCTTCTCACTTTGTAAACATCCCAAAAATAAGCCATATTCATTAATTGGCTTTATTTTCTTCTTTCTCTCTTTTGTAATATTTCTTTGAAATTATTGAAATATTATTTTGTTATTGTTCGAGGACATAGGCATAATTGGCCGAATCTCGTTAAATTCTGGTGTTCTTTTTATGTTTAATAGCTATTGTCAGGTATAGTTATAGTGAATTATTATGCTATTAAATTACTTGTCTTGGTAAAACTCTAGCTAATGAAAGAATTGGTACTTAAGTGTGTCCTTTGTAACCCACCTCTCTTTATTGAAAATTTACCTTGTGTTGATTTATTAGTACAATAGTTCTCACTCTATTCACCTGTACAATAGTTTCAAGGTGAATTTGTTATTATTGGTGGAAGTAACCTGAATTTCACAACACTTCTCTTATGAATGAATCTGAAGTTTATGGCAGGGATGTTGATAAATAGGACATGATAAAGTTGCTAGTAGATGATGGAAATGGTAATGAGCCAGGGTTAGGTGTTATTCCCATAGTGGGTATAGGTGGGATTGGTAAAACCACCCTTGCTCAGCTAGTCTACAATGACAGTAAAGTGCAAGGGTGGTTTGATCCAAAAGGATGGGTTTGTGTTTCAAAAGAATTTGATGTTTTCAATGTAACAAAAGATATTCTGAAAGCAGTTGGTGAAGAGACTTGTTTTGATGCCAAAACCCCAGATTAGCTTCAACTTGAAGTTAAGGAGAGATTGATGGGCAAAAGGTTTTTACTTGTTTTGGATGATGTTTGGAATGATAACTACAGTGACTGGGATATTTTACTGAGACCTCTAAAGTACAAGGCAAATGGAAGTAAGATCATTAATTATTACCGCACGAAATGAAAGTGTGGCAAAAGTTATGGGTAGTTTAGCGATACCACTTTGTCGTTGCAAAGGCATCACTAAAGTATATTATATATATATTTTTTTATAATTAATTGAATATAATTTCATTAAATTAAATTAATATACAATGAAATTTTAATAACAATGCATTAAAAGTAATATAAATTAAAATTTTAATAGTAAAATTTAAAATAAATAAAATTGTAAATATTGTACATTATTATAAAAAACTAATATTATATATTATTCGCATAAGAGACGAAAAAATAAAAGAAAAATTGTACTAGAAAATCAACAACATAAGACAAAAAAATATATCACTGGGGAGGCTGGGGTGGGGACTGGGTATGGGTTTGAGGTGGATCGGTAGCATCATCATCAATATTAAAGTGCGATTAGAACCTAATCTCGCATGCTTTGTGTAACACCGCATAATAATGCAACCACCTAATCCATTATTCGATGTTCTCGCTCATCCTCCAACCGACTCTGCTCCTTCAGGCGCTCATCAAGTTCCTTCTTCAGCTCCTCCCTAATTTGTGAACGCATGCTTTCCTGATTAGTTGAGCTGACTATGGCTGTTGATGGGGAACTAGGCCCAGCAAAGTACAGAGAAGCCTTCCCACCGATATCATATACCCTCTGATCACCTAGCTGTGCCCCAACTGCCTCTGTTCCTTAGGTGAAGGAGTGGCATTCTCTCCATCTTCAGATTGCTGGGACAATTGAGAAAGAAGTTGATCAACATGTTCATGTAGTAATAAACAATTTAAAAGTTAATAAATTAAAACATAAAATTGAATAAACAATTAAAATATGAAATATATATTCAAATTAATAATAAAGCTCCTTACAGCAACTTGTTTGGCACGGTCGTCAACCCAGCTACCACCCTTCTTCGTGTGTGTGTGCTTAAACAACTCTATCTCTTTGAGATCCCGGCCAAGCTTCGCAATCTGAAAAACAATATGAATTAAATTTAAAGTATAATTCAAATCTAATTTTAAAAAAAATTAAAAATAGGATATCACCAGTCTTCTTCTGTGCTCATCGTGGGAAATGGAGCCATACCCGAACCGACTTTCTCAGTTTTTTGATTGGAGCTTGTTGTCTTGGAAAATTTTTTATTCACATCAGTATTCCAATTCTTTTGCCAATTTTCCCATATAGCATCTGGAACATTATTTGGTCTATCTTTTCTTGTGTGGCGCATTTTGTACATCATGTCAGCGTATCGCCTCCCAGCTAGCCAATTAAATGCTCCCCTAACAGTATTTTCCATGGATAGGTCCCACTCATAATATTTCTATTAAAATAAAAAAACAAAGTGTAAAATACAAACTTAGTTAGTTATGGTAATAATTAATATGCAAAACTGTTTGAAATTATTACATTTTACTGAAACTTTGATAGAGTTTCCCTGTAAATTGAATAAAACAAACAAATTCTATATTCAATATTCAATTACATTCATGATATTCACAAGAAAAGACACATTCAAAAACAACATTTAGTAATTCAAACCCAACATATATACAATACAAAAACAACTAATAATTGATGATAATAATTAATATGCAGCAACTTAGAAATTATTACATTTTACTGAAATTTCGACAGAGTTTCCCCTGTAAATTGAATAAAACCCCCTGAAAAAAAAATAAATTCTATATTCCAATATTCAATTTCATTCATGATATTCACAAGAAAAGACACATTCAAAAACAATATTTAGTAATTCAAACCCAACATATATATGATACAACAACAACTAATAATTGATGATAGTAATTAATATGCAAACAACTTAGAAATTATTACATTTTACTGAAATCTAGACAGAGTTTCCCCTGTAATATTAATAAAAACCCCTAAAAAAAAATAAATTTTATATTCCAATATTCAATTTCATTCATGATATTCACAAGAAAAGACACATTCAAAAACAACATTTAGTAATTCAAACCCAACATATATACGATACAACAACAACTAATAATTGATGATAATAATTAATATGCAAACAACATAGAAATTATTACATTTTACTGAAATTTCGACAGAGTTTTCCCTGTAATATTAATAAAACCCCATAAAAAAGCAAACACATTCTATATTCCAATATTTCATTCATGATATTCCAATATATACGATACAACAACAACGAATAATTGATGATAAATTATACCTTAAACTCTCCAAAATATGTATTGCGCTCCTCCTCAGTCACATACTTCCATGCATACCCCGTCGGTGAAACCACAAGCTTGAGTATGGAAGTAATTTGGGCAGTGTGAACCCTTAAAATTGCACCCCCTAGGCAACCAATTTTCAATTACGAACCCGTAGAATTAAATCGGGCCCAAATCGGATCAGAAACGGGCCAAAACATATCAAAATCAGTACCAAAATTGGGTCAAACTTGAACCAAAACTGACCAAAATTGACCCAGACCGAGCCTTAGGTGGGCCAAGCTTGGGCCCACTTGGGCGGCATGAGATTCATGCCGACGGCATGTGTGGCACCCAAATGGTGCCGGCGGCTTGCCACCGGTGCTGCCATCGCCTCCGAGCTCCTCCCTTTCCCTATATATAGCCCTTCATTCCTTTAGGAAAAAAAAAAAAAAAAAAGAGGAGAGGGGGAATCCGAAAAATGTCTTTTCGATAACTAAAACTCTGTTGATTTCAATACACTGAAATCACCTTTCTATACCCAAATCCTTCCACCTACCAAAATTATTTTAATTTAAAGTTGTTATTACAATTTTGAAGTTCCTAATCCCGAAGTGGAGCTCAAATCCGACGTCAAACTCGCCCAATCCGTAAAAAAACCAAGAAAAGCAAAGGTATAACTCCTTTCTCTTGCATTTTACAATTCTAAAATCATATATGGAATTATGCATCTTTATTTAGGTCTAAATCCGAAAAGATCTAAATTCTATTAATTTAAAATTTGAATTAAATTAATAAACTAAATAAATCTCTTTTGAGTAAAACTCCTCTTTCGCAAGAAGGGAGAACTGTGTGGGGTTTGATTCTCATTCAAATGGATATGCAGGCATGCCAATCTTTAGGCATCAACTCCAAAATATTTTAAATAATATTTTTTCCTTTCTATTTTATTTTTCTTTTATTACTTTATTATCCTTTATGCATTTTCCTTTATTAAATTAATTGAGAAATATGTACTTTTCCTAGTACCCGTAAGGGCTAGAAGAAAGATCCTCTTATCTTATTTTTTTACTTTCTGCTTATTTCTTTAAATAACTGTCATTCATATAATATTTGTATCATTTACAACTGTTCATTCATCATTTTTATTCCTATTATTCATGCATACATGAAGTTATTTTATTCTCTTAGCCAAACTTAAGAAATTAAAATATTTATTACAAAAACCTGATCTCCGAGCCCACTTTGGTCACTCGTGGATTAATGCTTTTCCATTGGAATAAAATAAATAATTTGGAGTCATTTCATTTGGGTTTTCCTTTAATATTTCCAATTAAAATAAATAAAATTAAAGTGGCGACTCCCTGTCACATAAAGCGAAAATACAAATTTCATTTCTCCAAGAACTCATAGCGCGTTCCAAATGCGTGGAGTTTCTCCCGAATAGCATTTTGATTCCCTTAGCGGATCGGACCGGTGCTCGGGTGAGGCCTCACAGGCAGCAACGAAGAAGGACTCATAGAACCTATATATAGTAAAATGTTGTACAAAAATGTACGTAGTTTTGAAAATACTATTACAATAAATAAACAACAAAATAATCAATAATGATACTTACTTTCCATTCTCATCAACTCTGACCCTCTTCAGCCCTGTGGACGAGGTGCTCTCAGCCTCTGATGGAATGGTGGAGGCCTGTGAAGGATCCTGTGTATGACTAGAAGAAGGATCCTCTGATGGAGTACTGGTAGAAGGCGGTAATGGTGCTGAATGTGTAGTCCCTATGTACTCCACTTCCTGTGGGGGATCACCAATGGGATTCTGAACTGGTACTGAAGTGGAAGGCAAAGATGTGGATCGGTGTTTACCCCACCCACCACATAATGGTCCAGGTCATCTCATCCAGAAAAATTGAAAGACAATAAATTAGATTGAAAAATTATCAATATATATCAATTTAATTAAGCAATAAACACAAATAATGCAAGTTAAATAAGCTAATATAATAAATAGTTATGCATTTACTTTATTAATAAAAATAATATCACTTTATAAACCTCTAATCACTCACACTAGTGTCTTTAAGGTACAATTGTTCATTTGATGATGTATCGGATTGTGTTTCTAATTCTGGTTCGTCATCAAAAACTTCATTGTCCTCTTCAATTTCTATTTCATCACCCACAGGATCAGTCAATGACGTTATCGGTGCCTCTTCATCTCCTTCCCCGATGGCATGGATTTCCATTTCGTCTTTTTGGAATGGTGGGGATTCATGTACAACTGAAGCATTAGAATAGCTTTTCGGTAATTCAATGATACCTCTTGGTCTGATTTTGGTAACAACGTACCAATCATGCTTATCACGACGCAAACTAGGGTACGTGCAATAATACACTTGTGTTGCTTGTGAGGCAGGGACAAAAGGTTCATATCTATTAAATCTACATCTACGGTTGACTTCTACTAATTTGTACTCTGCATGAACCTTCGTCAAAAAGTTTGGTGTAGGATCAAACCATGAACAGTTGAACAATATTGTGCGTTTGATAGGCTAACTAGGATATTCCACCTGCACAACCTCGATCAGCCTACCATAAAAATAATTTTCACAATCACCGTAGTTTTATTCTTTAATGCACACTCTACTATTCATAGACCTTCTTACAGAACTAACACCTTCAACTTGGAACTTATACCCATTAATAACATATCTCGAGTATATTGTAACACGTGTCAATGGGCCTTTGGCGAGGTCTTTTATAAACTCATCATTGACATTATTATTTTTGTGTGCCTATAAATTAAAGTAGAAAGATCGATCAAAAGGTTTATTTATAAACTAGATGGGAATCTTACTAGTTAGGCGATAGACTCACATCTTTTTTAAACCATTCAGCAAATTCAGTTTCAAGTTTCTTGTCCACTTCCTCATCAAAAATGTTGGGTGAACTTTGCCTTAAATTGTCACTGTATATCCTGTATATTAAGATCGATAAATAATTAAAGTATAAACTTATATAGATGTAATGAACATCAAGTTTTCGTTTCTCACTTGATAAAAGGTTCCACTTCAGTGCAATTAAGCAGAATATAAGTCTGAGTAGCTTTGTATTCATCCCCTATCATGAATCTCATTTTCGATCATCTAAAAGCTCGACCCAAACATTTGAATATGGACATATATCTTTCATCTAATCCACCATCATCATGGCATGGCACATTTTGATTCCTCATTTGTACATGGTCCTCAAAGTAGTGAGAACAAAATGTTGAGGCTTCTTCAACCACATAAGCATTGCTTATTGCTCTTTCAACGAGAGCCTTATTCCTCACATTGTTTTTCAACTTTCTAAGATACCTAATACAATTCATAAAATTCAATTTCAATTTGATTGATATCTTTCGAACATTTACAAAAGATATATGTAAAAAGTTACCTCTCAAATGGATACATCCATAGGTATTGAATTGGTCCAGCTATCCTTGCTTCATATGGTAAATGGACCGGGAGATGTTCCATTGAATCGAAAAACTTGGTGGGAAGATACGCTCCAGTTTACAGAGAATAATTGGAATCTCTTCCTCAAGTCTGGCAATATCTTCATTTCTTATAATAGTTGCAGTTATATCTTTGAAAAACAAACTTAGTTCCGTGAGTGCTTTCCACACATGTTGAGGCAGTAGTTCACAAAAAGCAATCGGTACTTACCTCTGTATAAACACGTGGCAGTAGTGAGTCTTCATACCAAACAACTTAAGCTTCTGCATGTCAACACATCTACCCATGTTTGACGCATATCCATATGGGAATTTAAGATTTTTAAGCCGTTCACACAACACTGACTTTGACTATTTGTCAAGAGTGTAACACGCTTTTGGATATTTACCTGTGACATTTGACATCGCAAGCTCCGGGCGCTGACAATATTCATTCAACTCTTGTCTAGATTTAGTTGTGTCTTTTATCTTTCTAGTTACATTCATCATAGTGTTGAGCATATTCTTGAAAAAATTATTCTCTATGTGCTTCACATCAAGGTTGTGCCTAATTAGATTGATACTCCAGTAAGGCAAATCCCAAAATATGCTTAGTTTCTTCCAACCAAAAATTTTACTAATCGGAGCATTGATTTCCGATGCACCTTCTTCTGTTACCTTCTTCAGTCCCAAATGTTCTATAATGTTCAGCAATTCTGTTCTAGACCTTATTGGAGGTGCATCCTTTGTCACTACCCGATTCTTACAGAATTCGTATTTGTTTCGCCTAAAAATATGGTCGTGTGGTAAGAACTTTTTATGATTATCAAACTATGATTTCTTACCACTTTTAGACAATGTAAATGCATCTGATTCATCCATACAATAAGGACACACTAATCGTCCAGCAGTGCTCCAACCAAACAATATTGAAAAAGCCAAAAAGTCATTGATTGTCCACATTAGAGCCGCTCGCATATGAAAATTCTGCTTTCAGGATATGTCATATGCCTGAACCCCACCTCCCACAACATCATTAACTATGCTATCAGCAGTTACAAGTAAACATCTATTTACTCTTTAGGGTTCCTAGGACCCTGTATCAGTACCATCATAAACATCGAAGCCTTTTTGATGCACATCTAAGGAGGAAGATTATAGACTATCAGAATGACTGGCCATGATGAGTATTGCTGCCCTGATTGATCAAAAGGTTGAAAACCATCAGTATAAAGCCCTAGTCGAACATTTCTGATTTCTAGCGAAAAATTTGGATATAAGTCATTGAAATGATTCCAAGCAATAAAATCATATGGATGACGCATGACACCATCTTCAACCTCGTGCTCTATATGCCAGTGCATGTCATTCGCTAATGCATTCGATGCGTACAATCTGAGCAATCGCAGTGTTAAAGGAAAATACAACATCATCTTAACTGATACAAGGGTCCTTCTACTCTTATTACCATCATGTTCTCGAGATCGCATGTACCATTGAGTGCCACAGACCTTACAACTGGTCAATTCTGAATCTTCACCCCAGTATATCATACAACCATTGATACAAGTGTGAATCTTTTGAACCAGTAGGCAAAGCCCGCGCACCATCCTCTTGGTCGTGTAAAAGTTATCAGGTACAAATTTATGATCCAACAGAACTTCTTTAACTATTGAGGTGACTGCATCAAATGTCATTTTAGACAAGTGGTGCTCGGACTTAACATTCAACAATCACGCTATGAGAGAAAGCTGTAAATGTTTCTTACAATCATGCCACAATTCTTGATTCGTAGCATTGAGCATGTCATAAAACTTCTATGCCTCCAAATTCGGTGGTTCTTCCATGTCATCCAGATACGGAATGAAATTAGGCCCAGCCGCATCCATCACTATAGCCTCTTATGCATTTTCATATCTGGTTGAAAAATCTTCTTTAACCCCAAAATTGTGACTGGGCTCCCCGATAAACTCCATCTCCCTGTGCCTTGTCCATACATGATAACCCAACACAAATCCATTTCTCAAGATGTAATACCCCAACTTGAAGTCGGTCTTGTATACCAAAAATATAGATGAATAATATATGTGGATTTCCATGGTATGAGATTAGGTGTGAATTTTTCGTGATTTAAGTCAAGTGAGTTCCAAGTGTCATGATGGATTGAATTGGAAGTGCAAAGATTCTGTAATACCTAAGTTCATGTAGATTTCTTATTGATTATGTGTATGAGAATGAGTTACAAGATGTGTATCATGTGTATATTATGAGCTATGAGTTATCTGTTAAGTATTACATGAAGATTAAGTTATGTTTGTAATGAAGTGAGACTTAAGGAATGAGATTATGGCGGTATTAAGTGTTTTGAGGATTGCTTGATATGTTGGTATGGTATTGGAGTGAGTTTGTGGAATTGGAAGCAAGATTGGATGAGTTTTGGCTATTACAGGGCTTGAACGCTCGTTCAAATTGGTGAACGCACGTTTAAGACCTCTTTGTGTGAGCAGTAAAGAATCCAACTAGAGCTTGAACGCTCGTTCAATGTCTCTCTATGTGAACAGTAGATTTTCTGGGCTTGGACTTGAACGCACGTTCATATGTGTTGAACGCTCATTCATTTGAGCATGAACGCTCGTTCACAAGAAGTGAATGCTCGTTCATGACGGGATCTATATAAGGATAGCAGCAGCCCTAATACGAGAAACTTGAAATCTTTTCATTTTCTCCGACCCTAATAGCCTCCAAACCCTATCAAACTCTATATATGTTTCTCTAAGGCTAAGATTAGTCTTTTATACTCAAGATATCAAAGAATATACACGATCTAAGGAGATTTCTTCTTGATTTGGAAGATCTATGGAATTAAGGTTAAAGAGAAATCTTTGAGGTAAATCTTCTAATCTTTGATTTTCTATTTGAGCTTTGTTTGATTAAGGTTTAATACTTAATTATGAGTTTAATAGACGATATTTATAGCATTGATTGCAAGATATGAGTTTTATTAAGCTAAATCCATAGAAACCCTAATATGTGTTAACCCTAGAATCAAGTTTGGGTATTTTGTAAATGGTTAAAAGATAATTGATAGTTAAGAGTAAGAATTAAGAATCTATAATTAGATTTAGAGGAAACAAGTTATAAGACTAAGGTTACAAGAAGTATAGTTAATATGTGAATTGGAATTTCATATGTAGGCAAGATGAGCCAAGAAAGTGATGAGTTCATGTATGATAATGGTGATATGAGCATTGGAAAGGAATAGCAAGAGGTGAGTAGAAAATATACTACTATATTTGTATTTGAACTATAAAGAAACCAAGTTATAAGACTAAAGTTACATGAAGTATAGTAATATGTGAATTGGAATTCCATGTGTAGGCAAGATGAGTCAAGGAAGTGATGAGTTTCATGTATGACAATGGTGATATGAGCATTGGAAAGGAATAGCAAGAGGTGAGTATAAAATATACTACTATATTTGTATTTAAACTATAAAGGCTTCTAATGCCTTCTTCATTGTATGTACCACCAAGAATATAATTTCTTGTATTATGAGATAATTCATATTGTTCATGAATTATGTTAGTCATATCATTCATTCATGTGAAGCCTTTGTGTTGCTTCAAAATTCTTGAGCTATATGTCATCATGAGAACAATGTGTCCATTTGACACTTGTTATATATGACATGTAAATAATTGTTCATGAGTCATGAGTAATTGAATCCATGAGTATAAGATCCATATTGTTCACTATTAAATTATTAATAATCCCTCCATAAGAATTATTCGAAAATCCTTAAAGGTTTACAAAGTCTATTTATATATTTTCCAAAAGTAATGAGTACGAATATATGTTATATGTTATAAGTTATAAGTTCTTAAAATGATGAGTATAAGCATATGTATATGTATATGTATATGTGTATGTGAAAGTTTCCATTTCTAAAAGTACCATGATCATGAGATTGTATCACAAGTTGAAAGCCATTGAAATAACCATGAGAACCATGTAAATCCCATAAGTATTGACATTCCTTTTATGAGACCATATGAGCCATTTAAAACATGAGTACTATTGATTCCTTCTATGTGAACCAAAAGATATGTGCAAGAGATACTGTGAATGATATGTATGAGAATTGTGTACACAGGTATGGGAGTACGCTCACATGAGAGCCTTTACTTCGGGTTATGCCAAAATAAGTGCCTCTACCCCAACTATAAGGGAGCTTTATGCCTTGGACATACCACAAGTGCCTCTGTCCCAACTATGAGTTATGGGAGCATGTTCGTAAGGGAACCTCTGCTTTGGGTATGCTATAATGCCTCTACCCCAATACATGTGATGATCTTTGTTAAGCCCAATTGATAAGCTATAAGTTATGAACCCTTTCTTTCACTGAGACCAATCCAATTGATTGAAAGACCCATGAGTATAGCCAATTGATCCTTAAACAAGATAACCATGTACCATTTGTTTTCTAAATCAAATCACCTATATGTCATCGACCTTGACATTTATGGCATATAAATATACATGTTATCCAAAGTTATATGAGTTAGTGTATACAAAACTCCTTTTGTATGCATATATGTATTTTCACATATGTTATGTTCCTTTAATACTAAACTCTAAGTATATAATATTTTTAATCTAATACATTCTTTTATGATATACGAATTATTGATTTTACGAGTTATTTGAAAATAAGTATTTGATTATGAGATATATATCTATATGTGTATTTCTGAAAGTATAAGTGTATAAGTTTTACTAAACCTCCAAATTATTTATGTAACGTATATTACTTTTCATTACAAATTTTACATGAATAAAGAATTATTATATATTTTGTTTAAGTGATTTATTTAAAAGTAAACTTGTGCATGTTCCCAATAAATCCAAAGAACTCTATAGTTTCTAAAGTAATTCATAGTTTTAATGTATTATATTTATATATATTTAATCTATGTAATGCCAAAGTCTATCTATATGAATTGTTGTTCTAAAGATCATTTATATAAGATCCCTAATCCAAAGTACAAGAAAATATGTCCATATGGTTATAAGATCCAAATGTTCATAAGTTAAAAGTTACAAGAAATCATGTATGCCTAAAGTGGATACTCCAAATATATATATGAGTTCAAGTTCCAAAGATTGATTATAAATCCTCAAACACTAAAGTTCATTGTTATTATGATTCATATATCCTCTATTCCATGAATATAAGTATATGAGCCAAGTGATAAGTAAGCATGAGCCATCCTTGTGAGCTAACCTTGAAATACCTAGTCTCACAAGTATGGTAGTATATTCTTTACTCACTGCTTTATCTCATTAGTTATTCCATTTTTCCAGGAGATCAGCATAGTGAGCAAGTAGTTCCTCAAGCATCATTTTTCACTTGAGGATTCCCTATTAAAGTAAAGTGTTAATCATTGTATGTAATACCCTAAGTTCATAAACAAATTGATTTATATGAGAATGAAAAAATTGAATGCTTTATGATTAGAAAATGTGAATTAATGTCATTGCGTGAGAAATTATTATTGAATTTATAATTAAATTTCATAAATATGTGAATATGTATATGGATAACATTGATAAGTGCTAAATTTGCCTAAGCATTAATGGTGGTTGGCCATGGTGCAAATAGTGGAAAGTTTATGGACCAATATGGTAATTTATTGTGCTAGAAATGGATTGTAAGAGAATTGGTAAATTATGTTTCTCAAGGTTCATTGAACTTAGTCAAGATGCATTATTTTCTTTGTAATTGGTTTTAAGTTAATTGACTTAAAAAGGAATTAGACAATCCTTTTATTATTTGGAAGACAACAAAATAATTTTTCATCATCTTTTTCTCATTTTCTCTTAAGAGCAAGAACACATTTTCTCTCAAAAGTTTCTCTCAACATTTTCTTCTTTTCTTCTTTGATCAAAAGAGTCACCATCAAAGAGGAAGATCTTAAGGTAAAGATCTCAAAACTAAACTTTTCTTTTCAATTGTATGATGCTTTATTATTAGTGATTTGTGAAATTCTTCTTCTTCCTTTCAAATGATTTTGGTTAAATGGGTTTAAGAAAAAGAGTTTTCTTTGTAAAAATGCATCTAGATGATGATTGTTAACTTGATTTAAGAAGTAGTAAGTGTATGGAAATGGATTTACAAAATGGGTTTTGAACTTTCTTACTTTAAAGAAAATGGGTTTCAAGATCTCTCATTTTGGTGAAAATGAGTTTGATCAAAGATGGGTTTTAAAGATTCCTTGGTTGATCTATGTTTTGAGTGATAAAATGATCTATGTTTTGAGTGATAAAATGAGATTAACTTTGCATAAATTGCATACTTGGAAGTGATTTTGCTTTGAATATCAAATGGGTTATTCTTTCAAGCAACATGAAGGTTTTCTCAGGGAAAACCTACCCAAAATGAAGGTATGCCTGTGTTACTGGGCGTACCATTCATTCTGTGAGGCAGAGGAAGGGCACGGGCAACAGTACACCCGTACCTATAGGCGTACCATTGCCACTGCCAAAAAATTTTTGGGTACGGGAAGAGGGTACGAACGTACCAATTGGAGTTGTTCAATTTTTTTTTCATGTTTTAATTTCAAGCTTAGGCATGCTAATTGTCATGTATGATCAATGTGGATTGTAATTGAGAATGAAATGGACATTAGCTCAAGGTCTAATCGACCCAATAACGAAAGTATGTGAATCGATTCTTAAATCGTTTATTGATGATTGATATGTGATAATATGCTAAGTATAGAACTAGAAGTATAGGGATTAGAATCTTTCATAGTTCTATAGATAAGTTAGGAAATGATGATCTAATTGTGGTTTATTCGAATTGTTCATGTAGAACTCAAGGACAAGGAACAAGAGGAATCGGGCGATCATTATTTCTGTTTGTGTTGAATAGGAGCAAAGGAGTCCTAAGATGAGTACATAATAGTCAATATGTTATGGGCGTCAACCCATTGTATATTCATACATTCATTGAATCCATTGGATTACTTGATTGAATTTACGTTCCATTGACATCTATTCATAAACCCAATATGTTGATATACCAAATTGAGACCTTTGGTCTATTGTTTATTAAAATAATGATAGCACATTGAAACCTTTACTCCTTAATGAGTACCACTGTTATTGAATTCTTAATGCTATCAATTGTGAAATGTTATGTGATATCTAAAGCAAAAATCCCCATCTGATGTGGGTTATACATCAGTCATATGCACATGGTAAAGAAGGCCCGACGGATAGGGATATTGTATTTGCCCTA
>CATKHJ010016819.1:0-14439 GCA_949750685.1 Vernicia montana | reverse complement strand
GATAGATCATTACTTAACCAAGGCCTCAAGTGAAGGAAAGGAACTTGAGGTTCCAACTTTGAGTATCCTGTCACTTCCCTCGCCTTAGCCTTAAACCACTGCTTTATTATTTACCTGCATGCACTAGTGGGTGAAGGGGGGGTGAGCTTTAGGGAAAAGTTCAATGAGTAAAACACATATTAAATAAAAAGTTGTATTTTAATAAAAACATCAATTTTGAAAATAATGAATCAGTTTCCAAATGTCTTGTAATACTTTTCATAAATGTGAAAGTAGTAAGTTTGAGAAATCAAATAAATTCAACATTTGTATAAAACTTTTCAGTTAAAAACTTCAATAGTATATAAGTTTAGAAATCAATACTTCATAAGCAATAGTACAATACAATAAAGGTCACTTGCGATACGATGGTTCCAATAAGGGTCCATGGCAATACAATAGATACAATGAGGGTTACTGGCAATACAATCAGTACAATAAGGGTCACTAACAATACAATGGATACAATAAGGGTCACTGGCAATACAATGAGTACAATAAGGGTCACTAACAATACAATGAGAACGATAGAAGATGAATATATCAATAAATTTAGATATCAAATGATTAAGCAGAAATCTGTCATTGTCACTGTCAATAGATGAGAACAAATGCTATTTCATTGATCAATAAGTAATGACGTATCTACCAATATTAACCATTGTGCAAGAAGAGCCATATCTCACGGCTAGGACACCAATACTCTTCCTAGCTAGAGTCTGGATAATATATCCTATCCAATGGGTAATGTATGCATACACTCTGATGTTTTTCACATCAGTCAGGGGATCTCTGCTTTACCATTCAATATTTCATATAGAGAAAATAGCAATACTCAAAACTCTCATTATAAGGGTTTGCAATCAATTGATATTTTTATATAAATAGTTACGATACTTCATATAAAGAATTTCAATAACACATCAGTAAAAAATTCCAATAAATATATGTATAAAATTTCAATAAACTTTAAGAACTTGTAAAATAATTTTTAAAAGATCTATAATAAGATCATCAATAATTTCATAGGAAAACTTCAGTAAACATTTATAAATTTTTCAATAAATTCATATAAATTTATAATAAACATTTGAAAGTATGCCTTACTAGGCTTATCGTATAGAAATTCAATGAATAACTCATTATTTAAAAATTTCAAGAAAATTCAATTTGCAATAACAATAATATGCATTTCACTCACCTTGACTTCCTTTAGCTTACAAGTACTTTCCTTCCTTTAACTTAAACAATAGGGCAGTAGTATGGCCCTTGATCCTCACCTTCTTGATGTTCCTTAGATTTCTCTAAACATAATTCATGTTCATAATAAGCTTAATTGCACTAAGCAACAATATTAAAATGTTAAATCTTAAATTATGTCTATGGGATTTTTACTGACCCAGTCACACTATTTCTACCATAACTTAAGATATACTACTCTAATTTCTATAATTATTTTTGGAATGTAATTTAGACACATAAGGCAATAACATATCCAAAAATCAGCTCATTGTAAACTCTACACAAGTTTTAGTGAACTCCTAAATTCTACCCTGTTCCTGTGCAAAGGACAGTCTGACTCTTGTTCACTCATTTAGTTATTTCTCATTATGTGAATATTCAATTGCAAATTCCTTTTATGATCACTTTTTGTACATATATATTAATATTTCTTACATTTTATGTTTAGCCCAATTATGCTTCTAAGGTCGCAAATTGAGTTAATCAATTTCGGATTGAAAAATGCTAGGACAGCCTAAGCAGTATGTCTTTAGCTACCTATTTACCATATCAAATCATATCATTTTGACTTGAAATTTTTATGAAAACTAGGTAACATGTATATGGATTTTAAAACCAAATTTAAAGGAAAAAAAAACCATTTACCCCTTTAATTAAATCAATCACTGTAGCTTTTTCAGTTCTGACCTAGCTTGATCCGTTTTCTGGCAGCCTAAACTCTTTACCCAGTTTACTAT
Organism: Vernicia montana; assembly: GCA_949750685.1. Classification (NCBI taxonomy): domain Eukaryota; kingdom Viridiplantae; phylum Streptophyta; class Magnoliopsida; order Malpighiales; family Euphorbiaceae; genus Vernicia; species Vernicia montana. Next base: position 12,421 of record CATKHJ010016819.1, on the reverse strand, counting down.
ATCAAACAAATTCCAAATGACTTGTAATTTTTATGGTATATGTAATACACCTAAAATACAAATTTTATGTTTTACATTTTTGCTAATTCCTTCTCTAAAAGTTTGGAATAATAAGTACAAATTTCTGTTCTATACTCTTCTTCCATAAACCTATTTAACTCTACTTCCAATTTTTTGTAAGCTATATTTATTTACTTCAATTAAATCATCAACATACCTAGCTAAGTCCATTTTATACACTTTAGAATCAAGAAATCAAGTTGTTAAATTTTTCCCAAACACCAACCATCTAAACATCAATGATTTATCAAAGAAACTACACATATCTCCATTAGATAATTAAGAAGTAAGGAATTTTCATGTTCTTACCTTTGGAATTTGATTTCTTCTCCTCTAATGACTTGGCCAGCCTCCCCTTTTTTTTTTTTTCCTAGCTAAAACCTTCTTCTAACGTATCTTAAATAAGTTGATTGAAGAAATGGAGAAAGATAGAGAGAAGTGTAGAAGCTTAGAGAAGTTTTTTATAACCAATAGAAATGAAAAATTTGTTAAACTCCTATTGGTTCTCCTTTCTCTTATTTCTTTCTTTTTCTTTTCTTTTCTTTTCTTTCTCTTCCTTATCCCTTCTCCACCTCTCTTGCCCACCTATCCATGCATATATATTATTTTTATTATTTTTTAAAGTCAACTAACTCTCCATTATCTCATAATTTCTTTTTTAGTCCTCAATCTCAACTTCATTCTCTAACAAGTATTTTTCATTATTCAATTAAGTCCTAATGTATTTTATCTACCTTTAATCATTTCAATATGAATATAATTTATACTCTATCACACTTGCTATACTTGCTATTACTAATCACTTAATGATATCACATAATCCTAAATTAGGGAAAAATCTAACTATTACATTTTAAGATTTAAATCTCCAAAGTATTACACATTCTAGGATTTCTTATCTCCATTTCCATTATATACTCATATACTTATCAATGAATTCAATTAATGCAATGATTTTCACTCTAAGCGTCTTTCATGCCACTTAGTGCTTATAACCTACACAAGTCTTCCTAGCACAATGTTGGGGTATTACAAGGTGATACTTGAACTCAAGCATTGTATTCTTGATCCAATTTACCCCAGTCCCCACAAGTATTGAAACCAAATTCTTGGCTGAAAGGATATGAAACACATGGATATAGGTTTAGAGTTGAAAGAATGCTTAGCTTCACCAATGAGCATTGGCCCAACATATAATATTGTAGTTGTTTCAAGAACTAAGAGGTCGTTAGTTAACTTGAACCCCTAGCTAGTTGGAGCCAAATTAACAAAACAAAAAAAAAAAGTAAATTATACTAAGGTCTAGTAGCTATAAGAATCTTGAATGCAACTAGTTTGAGATTCAAGTACAATATTATTTAGTTGAGTTGATTTAAGTGCAGTATTTACGGTCTGCCAGTGCTGCAATAACAAACAGTTGAAGGTACATGATTAGCACAAAAATCTATTGTTTTGAACCCATTGGGATATTGCCCAATTTGGGGCTTATATTATACACAAAAGTTCAATGTGGGTGCTGTAGAATTTTTCGGTCTAATCAGCTCCTTAATATTTGATTTTGGCTCAATTTAGGGCATGTCTGTCAATTAAGCATTAACACCAGCATTAACACCAATAATGAATTTGGTAAAGTGAAATTGTAAGACCCACTTTATATTTTTAAATAATAAAAAATTATTAAAAGTTAAAATATCATATTATTAAATAATAAAAAATATTAAAATTGAAAACTTAAAAATAAAAATAAAAATAAAAAAGAAAGATCAACCAGATCTGAGTTTCATCTTGGGTATCTTGGGTTTCATCAGACAAGAAAAAAACAAATAGGAATATGATACTAAATTTTCAAGACAAAGATAGAAAATTGATTTAAAAAAATTCACTAATAAAGTAGAATCACAAACCAAAATTAGAAAAATGAACAAAAATACAAAAAATTTTAACGGAGGATTTTAAGATTCTTTCCCATGTCTTCCTCAATTGCTTTAACCATGTCCTTATCTTCCATGCATATTCTCCTATAAGGTGAACCCATATCGCTAGTCTGTTCTAGACTTATACTTTTGTTCTGATACCAATTTTATCACATCTCTTTTTTGAGATGTGACGGTCCTAGGACATAGGAAGATTTAAGGTCACCTAAACCTGTAGAACCTATAACTACTAACAATCTAATAAAAATCTAACATGGTATCAGTTGAAACTTAACTACATCCTAAGAACTCAACCTGCAAATCAAATCACACTTCCAATTCCAACCTTTACCTCACTACAATAATTCAATTCACAATCTCCCATGTTCTGTAACATAGTCATATTCATATTCATAATCACATTTCAAGTCATACTTGTGATATTATCGTCAAATTCAGTATTTACACTAACAAGTATTAATTTAAAAGCTTACTATTTACAATCCAAACTAAACTCTTCTAGACATCCATGGAGCTCTAGAAAGGCATTGTACATATATTTACATATATGATTCAAATATAACTTGAGGTATCGACTTGCTTGCTTAACTCCTTTCCTGAAAAATATTAACCACAATTACATGAGAATTCTCAGTGAGTAAAAAATATATTATCATACATTATGAGGCTAGCTGTTCAACGTTAGCTCACAAGAATGATATTTGTTTTCTCACATACAAAGCACAAATAAATGATTAACTAATTGACAAATAGCATATGCAACTGAAGGATCAAATAGCATATGACATATAGCATTTTAGAAGCAATGGATCAAGATAGCAAACGACTCATAATACTTTAAAACAATAGATCAAATAACAAGTGGCTCATAATCCTTTGAAACACTGAATTAACATAACGCTTTTAAAGCAATGAGTTTGAATGAGATATATACATGTAAATATTGAAAAATCAATATATAAATCATAAACCAATAGAGTTTTTGAAAACAAATAGATTTCATATAAATGAACATAATATTAGCATAATCATATATAACAAAGTTTAAGAATTTTGATGAGATACATAAACTTTTACAAAACTTGTAAGTTCAAAAAAGTTTAATAGTACATGAGTTTTACCTTAGGGCTTACCAACGCAAAATTCGTCCAAACTAGTGTCATAAAACGTGTCGGAACGTTGAATCGAGGCTGCTGGAATTGGACTCCACGAGCCGTCGCCAGCCGGACATGCATCTCCATTGACGGTGGTCCTGGAGGTCAAAATTTATATCAGCTTGCTCATCTCGATGCCAGGAGTCCAATGGTGGTGTTCGTGCATCCTCACTCACCGTCGTTTCGCTGAAAAATGCCTCGAAAGCTTTGGTGGTCCAATTTTTTGATTTGACATTTCGGCCAATGAGAGGTGGTGAGGTGGGTACCACATTGAAGTTGGGGATGAGATGATTCTAACGAGGTTAGAATCGCCAAAAACGAAGGCCTGGTTTGGCTGAAATTGAGGCTTAAAGTTTTCTATGCCGGCGGAGCTTCGATTAGAGCGTGAGCCGTGCTTTAATGGCTGCTGGCAACGAGACCGGTAGTGTTGGACTCGTTGAGAGGTGGGTTCTATCCTGGTGGTGGTGGTGTTGGCGTGCAATGGCCAGAGACGCGACGATCGGACCACAACCGCTCCCTCCCTCTCTCTCTCTCTCTCTCAGATTCTCTCTCCTCTCTCCACCATCTGCTGCATTTAATTCCTTTTCTGCCATTATATATATTTTTTTTCATTTACATATTATATAATATATATTATTTAAAGAAACAATATAATAGAAAATTAGGAGTAGCCTGGTGGTTTACACCTAACTAAAACTCCCTTAGGTCACGATGCTTACACATATGCATATATAAATTTTACACTATTTTTGTTATACATTTTTTTATTTTTATTTTCAAAACAAATAGATTTATTCATAATAGATTTTTATTAAAATTTTTTAATACTCAATTCTTAATTAAATATATTATAATAAACCAAAACTTTAAATTATTAATTTCATAAAATATTTTTTATTACCTTAAATGTAGGGAAAATGTACAAAAAAGCCTTTATGCTTATAAAATTCTCTAATAAGCCTTTTTGTGGCTCATTTAAACTTTTTTTTTTTCAATTTGACCCATTTTAGGCCAACACCAACGGAGCCTTTAACTCTGTTACTTGCTGTACGCCCTAGTGCCATTCTTCATATCTTTGGTGAATTAGGGATTTTAGCCACAAGAACACAACCCATCTCCTTTTCTCCTTATCTTCAATTCACAAACACAACCTAGTTTTTGCAATTCAAGAAATCAAGAAAATCAAGAAAATGCTGTCGTTAGAGGAGGAGCTCTTCCCATCTACGCTTGGTAAGTTCAAGATCGATAAAGCCCACACCATGAATTGCCAGTTTCATTGGTGTTTTGCCTCTACAAGCACCATATTCTTGTGGGCACTTTTCTTGATTTCTTTGACAACTTCTTACTTGAGTTTTCAAAGTTTTATTGATTCCGGTAGCCGGTACTTCTCCGCTTCTTGGGGTGGTATTCAATGTAAATTTGATTAGTTTGTCCCTTCTGCTAACATCTCTAGGTCAATTCTGGATTTTTTTTTGGCTCAGATGTTTTTCCGGGTCTAACCATTCTTCACTTGGCCTTTAATGAGCTTGAAGGTGGGTTGCCTACTAGATTTTCTGGATCACAAAAAACCATGAACTCTGCTAAAAATAGACTGAGGAAAGCGGAGTAAATTGGTTCTTTGGTATTTTCATTTGTATTTTCTATAGCAATTAATCATTGCTACAGAGGCTTTCCATTGTTTCAGTGTGGATGTTTATTGTTAGTATTAGGAAATTAAATGTTGGGAATGGAGACAAAGAGAAAGACTCGTGTGGTTCCATTGTTATAGCATTTTCGTTTTGTGGAAGTAGTTCCCACATTGGAACTCATTGTTAGATTTAAGAGTTTAGGGCTTTGAATGCTTTGGTTCAGTGAAACCTTTTTGTCAATTGGTGGAAGTTATTGGCTTGGGGTTTTTTATGATGGAAATTGGTATAAAGTGGAAAATTAGCGGTGTAGAATATTGATAGTGTTGTTTCTTTTTTTTGGGAGTAGAAATGGATTTATGAGTTGTTGGAGTAGCTGCTGTTGCTGGATACATTGCTAAATATTGGCAAAAGGTTGATGTTTTTCATTCTTGTTCTTCTTCCATCTTTAGTAAGAAAATGAATTCAATAATTTTTTTAAGATTTAGGCATGAATCTTAACAAATGGATATAGTTAACAGGCAAGTTGATGATATAGAGTTGGAGAGGGAAGACGTTGGAAGACGTTGAGTCTCGTGGTGGTTATTCTCAACAAATGGATCCTTCCTCTATTTCCATGTGTGGCCATGATGAGACAAACCTTGAAGCATCATTAACAGTGTTAACTTCTTATAATCAGACAGCCTATGTTGACCTTGTACTTGGTCCAGTTGAAGTAGAGTCAAAAACCATTAGCTTCAACACCAGTTTTGGCAACTCAGTTAATACAATGCAAGATGAAATAAATATTGGGGATAGAAGTAATGAGTGAAAGGCTCCGTTGGTTTTGGGCTAAAACGGGTCAAATTGAAAAAAAAAAAAGGGTTTAAATGAGCCACAAAAGATCAAAAGGGCTTATTAGAGAATTTTGTAACAACAGAGGAACTTTTTTTTTTTTTGGGGTACCTTTTCCCTTAAATATATCTTTTAAATATCAATATATAAGTATAAATAAATATATTTTCTTATTAATATGAAAATTTTAAAATTATAAAAAAATTGGGTTATTACAGTAAGGAAAATAATTATATTGTATGTTTGTAACTTCTACTCTTGTATTTTTGAGGGGGTGGAATATATATATATAGTTTTCTAAAGTCTTCTAAAATGCGTTAATTGGCACTTAAAGCTGACAATTTGCCTACGGCAAAGGGTTCCAATCATAATTGTTAGGGGAAATTATCATAATTATTAGAATTTTTCAATAACACATAACATATATTAAGAGTTTTTAAAAAATGTTAGAGGATAACTGTCACCTCCGCTCCTCATATATCCACCATTTGTTATATAATATTTTTGTTTTGAAAAAGTTGTACAAACAAATAAAAGAAATTATATTGTGAAAAGGTCATGATTTAATGAAAATTTACATAACCAAATATGTTATATAATTTTTTTCATTATCTCATATATTTTTTATGGTATTTTTTCTTTATGATATACAATACCCAAAATTTCCATTCTTCACGAATCTTATATGTTTGGCCAAAAAATGTATGAGATAGTGGGAGCTTTCCCCTCTCAACTTTGAAACGCAAGACTGACTTAGCAGGTATTATACTTATCTCATGAGGTTTAGAAGTTATAAAATGAAATCCTCCATTATGAATCAATGTTCTGAAATTCTTGTTCTTTATCTTGACCCAGAACAACTCTAAAGAAAGTATTTCATTGAGCCATATGTTTTTATTAGGAACAGGAGGGAAGCTTTTATCTTTTTACATCAATAAGCCTTTCGGTTGAGTAGAGTTATTTTGCTGAGACATATAATTCTCCTTCTACTTAGAAGCTTTCTTATTATTTCTTCTCTTGCATAACTTTGGTGTTCATCATTAGGGGCATGGTGAATATAGCAATGCTGCAACACACAAAAGCAAAGAAAAATCAATATTAGTTGAAGCGACACAAAAAAGTAGCTCAACTCAGAATTCTAATTACATATTAGTGCATGTATTCTTCTCTTAATATGGTTTGCTTCAGCTAAAGTGCATTCCTGAAGCATCTCAAGAGATGGGCATTCCTAGAGTGTTTTAGGTGATGTGAATTCATAAAGTGACTTAGGAGATGCGAATTCCTAAAGTGACTCGGTAATTTGCATTTCCAACTACACGAGTCTTTTTGACTCACATCTGGTTAGGTATATCAATGCTCTAGTGGGACGGGGATCCTTAGACCAAGCTACCCTTCACCCTTGTGCATATAGTTGTCTTAGCCTTTGACTTTAGGTTCTGTGAACCATAATAATCAAGACCTTATGCATATACCCATGAAACCTTTTTAGCATGTATCACGACATAACCATACATACAAACCTCGTGTCTAGATTATGCCTTGAACCAAGTCTTATCACCCTGTAAATCAAAATCGGGTATCCGTCACCCAAAAACACACTCAACCAATAAACTCGGTGAAATGAATCATTTTCCTGGTACCATTGCATCTGTATATCCTTTTTTCAGTGTAAATTTTACCCTTCCTTTCCTTTTCCTTTGAAGGTATCGATAGCAAACCCAATCAACATGGATACCATGAACACCCTCCTTACCTACCTCCTCAAAAAGCAAGAGGAGAATTTTCAAGCCAGCCTCAACTTTGCCCTCAGTACTCAACAAGCCAATTTCAGCAAAGCTTTAGCTGCCCAACAAACCAATTTCAACAGAGTTTTGACTGCTCAACAAGCCAGCTTCAATAATGCATTGGCCTATCTCACTAAAGCCTTGAACTCTCAAAAGCAGACCCTAAACCAAATCAAGTCGAATCTAATGGCTTCAAGACCTTTGACCACACCCCGTGTTAATCTAACCAACATCACATTCCCCCATTTTGCTAATCAAACCAAGTCACATCCAATTAATTCAAGCTTCGACGCACCCCATCTTGATCAGACCAACATTGTAACTCCTTCCATAGTCAATCAGCCCGACACCTCCCCTTTCTAGACCAACACCACATTTGATCCCTGTGCTGCAGCCATATCAGCTCCTATCATTGGCCTTACCCATGATAGAGAAGTATCCGAAAATGCCACACAACTAATCCCAAACACTCATGCCAACCCAACCCCTGTTATTGATAATGGAAGAGCTCCTCAAAGTTTCATGTCGCCAAACACCAAGGTTGACCCTCCTCCTTCCTTAAATCCTTTTCAAGGAATATGAACCTCTACCCAGCCAAACATCAAAAGGCCCATCAAACTACCCTTGAAGCGTAACACCATGTGAGCCCTCGCCCGAACGCCCCTCCCCTTGCTCGGAGAAAAATGGATAGGGCCTTAAGGAAAGGCTAAAGCGATTTTTAAGGGAGGTTAAGGAACATGTTTCGGTGCTCACGATTGGAAGCAGCTATCGCCTCGAAAAATTGATTTTTGATTTTTGAAAAGGATTCGGGAGTCGCCACCTTAATTTATTTTAAATGGAAAAATCAAGGAAAAAATCCAATTTGACTCCAATTTATTAATCTTTTGATTAATTTACCCAGGGATAAAATCATTAATCTTCGAACCAAGTTTGGGCTCAGAGACTAGGTTTTTGGTTTTGAATAATCTCGATTTGGCATTTAAATTTGATTTGACTTTTGAAAAATGATTTCATAGATGACGGATATTGATGGCAATAATGCATGAGCATGGTATAATTTATGAGACAGGAAAAATAAGAGCAAGTATTTAAAGTGCGGGTATTTAAACAACCACAAGTAAAGGAGAGTATTTCCTCTAATCCTTATTGGTATTAGGGAAATCACAAAATCGCTCCTTTACTCCAAAAATAATTAACTAATTGCATTAATTAACAATTTACATGGAAAAGCATAAATTTGACATTTACATAGAAAATAAATGGGGGAGGGGATTGGTTGGGATTTGGATTTGAGTCTTGGATTCAGATTCCAAGCGTGCCTACGTACCCCATTGAATGGGGATCAAAACCCGCGTAGTTCGTTCCACTATGAGGTGGAAGGAGGGTTTAAAAATTGGTCAGATTTGATTGGTTTGATTGGATTTGAGATTTGAGTGAGGGTAAGAGATTATACCTTCTCTTTGGATGGTTTGAGTGGTGGGAGAGTGATTTTACCGGAGCGGAGTTCCGTTTTGAAAAATGAAAATGATTTTGAAAAAGAGAAATGATTACTCAAATTTTAATTAATTAAAAAGATTAATTAATTAAAAGGATTAATTAACCAATTGAGTGAAAACTTTAAATTTAAAAAGAATGATTAATTAATTAATTAAAATTAATTTTTAATTAATTAATTAATTGAGAGTTGGGGAAAATTTTAAAAAAAGATTAATTATTTAATTAAAATTAATTTTAATTAACTAATTAATTAATTAGAGAGAGAGCAAAACTAATAAGAGAGAGAGAGAGAGAAATCAATTGGAAGATTCACAAATGATTTTAGGTGTGTTTTGAAGTGAAGGGAAGGGGGCTATTTATAGGAAAAGTGGGGGTGAAAAAAAGACCAAAAGGGTATAAAAGAGCAGAAAAAGGGAGGGGCATTTTCGAAAATGCACAAAAAGGGACGGAACCGCGAAGACAAGCTGCGGAGCCGCGCAAGGCCTTTGCGCGGAAGCAGCTGGGAGGCTCTGCGGCTCTGCGCAGAGGCCTGCGGAAGCCGCACGCCTCTGCGCGGCTCCGCGCGAAAGCCGCACGGAGGCTCTGCGCGGCTCCGCAACGCTGTAGGCTTTGGCTCGCCTTTCGGGGCTTTTCGGGTCAGTTTTCGAAGGTTCTGAGTCAGTTTTTGGAGTATTCTGAGGTCTGAAAAATTACCGGTCAGTGTCGTTGGATCCGAAATTAATTGTCGGATATTTTGACAGTCAGTTTTGGGAGAGATTCAGTCAGTTTCGAAAAAAAGCTGTCTGGTACAGAAAGTCCGATCAGGCTTGGAAAAAATATCAGGTTTGATGGAAAAATATTTCGGTCCGCTCTGGTAGGCTTGGAAGTATTTTTGGGTCAGTTTGGCGGTCTGTTTTGAGAAAAATCCGGTCTGTTTTGAGAAAATACTGTCTGATACAGGTTGTCCAATCAGGATCAGAAAAGTGCTGGCTTGACTAAAAAAATATTCTGATCAGTCTTGTGAATTCAGAAATAATTTTTGGAGGTGCTAAAATGAGGGTTCACAAGCGTTCATGAAACTGGGATATACATGCATGGCCATAAAGCACGGGCTTTTAGACTTCACACTGATAAAGTTGTGTGTGTTATGTTGTTAGAGATAGAGTTCAAAACTACGTGTTACTCTAGTACAATCTAAAATATTTTCACTATGTAAAGGTTCAAGTTGAAAGACACTTTTACTTATGCATAATTTTATATATTTTATATTGCTCGATGAAAATAAATTTATAAAAAATTCAAGTGGGGATTGTTGGACCATGTGAATTTTTCTTTATTTTTGCCCAACTTATGTACTTAACTAGTGCCTTTTTGTTTTCCCTCTCTAGCAATTGTCCCACATTGTTTAGAGACAACCTTTTAATTGGGTTTATGTAGAGGAGGCTCAACCAATGGGTTTGGGCCCCAAGGGATACCCACTTTTGTGGAAGAGAGAGGAGGCAAACTATACCACACGTGTGCACGGGGTGCGCCGGGGGTTGGCCGGCCGTGCAGAACTGAGCCCAAGACCGAGACTGAATCTGGTGTGGTGGGTGGGCTTAATATGTTTTAAACAAATCCCTAGTCCCTTGATTTTGGTTCCACGATTTTCTTCCCCTATCCCCTGATACTTGCTCCACAATTTCCTTATTCTTATTAATATTTTCTTTTCGTTGGAATTTTTTTTCTATTGGGGATGGTTAATAAAATGCAAATGATAGTTCTTTTGAGGACACAATTAATTAAAAATAATTCTCTTTAGTTTTCCAAGCAATAGAAAAAAAAAATTGAGTGTTTGTTTTATGTTCTTCTTCCTGTGCAAAAAGAAGAGCAAGACATGTGAGATTCTGGGTTGTTTTATCCTGGGGAAGATGGACCTGCTATATTGTTTGCACAAACTTGGGCAGATCAGCGAATCGTCTTAAAGAGAGCGACCTAGTCCGCGACTCAACCCAAGAAATTGGTATTGTTGTTCTTTAGTTTTTTCGTTCTTGATCAACAAGAACTCTACTAGATTGCAGTTGAGTCATTAGTGTATCGGGTTTGATAACTCTATTTTTTTAAAGTTATTTTACCTGTTTAAACTTAAATTTTGGTTCAATTCTTGATAATTTAATAATATTATTACTTATTTTGAGAAATAAATAATTTTAACAATTTATAAATAAATTATAAAATATTTTTAATATTTTATTTTATTTTGCAGATCAAAATGACATTAATGATGCAGACGATGATGTCATAATATTAATAATGCAGGCAATGATGTTATAATAATAATGATGTATGAAATGATATCATGATATTAATGATGCAAGCAATGATATCATAATAATAATGATGCAAGATGGTGGAAAAAGAAGATGAAAATTTCCTATAAATAGGCATTGCCACCCATTTTTCAAATCATCATTCAATCATTCAATCAATTAGATAGATTTATATTTTCTTAGTTTCATTTCTTTTTATTTTCATTTTGTTCAAGAAGAGAAGTTTTGGAGCTCGTGTACATAAAAAATTGTATCCCAAAAAGAGTACTTTTTAAACTTTTATTCTTCAATTCAATAATAAGTTGTTATTATGTTTTCTATTAGATTGATAGTTAATTTATTTTTTTTTTCTTAACTATGAGTAACTAAATTTCTTATCTAGGATTTAGATGTAATCTCTTGATTTTCCTATGACTATATTTGTTTGATTGATTTGGTTTTGATTATTGGAATTAATATTTTATCTTAGAATTTAATGTTTGTAAATAATTGATCACTATTTACATGTTTAAAGATATTATGTAAAGTAGCGAGAGTGGAAACACAATATTAGTTCATTGAGATATTAGACACAGGGAATGCATTGCTTAGAGATAAGAATACTCATTTGTGATTAATTAAAGGATTTTCATAAAACTTAATGGGTTTGTGTTAATTGCTTGTGATCACGAAAGTAAACATAAGGTTAATATAAATACTTGTGTTGTATCTTAAGAGAGAACATCATATAATTTAAGAAAATCTAATCATTAATTCCAATGAGATTAAACCAATTTAGAGAACATAGAAAAGTCATAGGTAATCAATTGATGAAATCTAAATCCTAGGTATTTTCATATATTAAATTTATCTTTCAATACCTGTTTTTATTTTCTTCTTAATCTCAACTAAATTGATATTCTAAATAATAGAGTAATTATAATTTTAGTACTTGACAATACCTTCCATGTGAAATCGACACTCTACGCACACATTATTACTTTCTCACAATCTGTACACTTGTAGATTTTTTGCAACAAGTTTTTAGCGCTGTTGCCGGGGAAGACGACATTGTCAATATCTATAAGATTGATATACTCTATTACTTTAGATTTTTTATTGTTATTATTATTGTTGTTGTTGTTGTTGTTGTTGTTGTTGTTGTTGTTGTTATTATTATTATTATTATTATTATTCTTGTTGTTGTTGTTGTTGTTGTTATTGTTATTGTTATTGTTATTGTTATTGTTATTGTTATTGTTATTG